>JAHKKF010490938.1:0-35709 GCA_019740295.1 Labeo calbasu | reverse complement strand
AAGAACAGAACGAGTGAGCAGATGCACACGCTGCCCTATTTATACCCGGATGTCCGGGGCGTGGCCAGCTATGCAAATCTGCACACCCAATTTTCATTGGCCTTTCTCAAAACTGTCAGAGGTGTTTGGGCTCTCAAGGGCGACCCCTAGTGTCGTACACTACTCGACACAACTCGGAGTGTACGACAGATAGGGAACAGTTATTTAAAATTGTAAAAATATTTTACTTTTTTACTGTATTTTTTATTTAAAACATTTATTGTTTTATTTGAAACATTAATACAAAGTCTTACCAACCCCATTTTTTTGAACCGTAGTGCATATCATAATTTTCTTAGTGTGTATTAAAATAGACTTAAACCACAAATAAAGATAGTCATGCAGTCACATTTAACCTGCAGATGTTGTGAAATTAAGCATGTCTAATATTGTCCTGTCCTCCGGTGGCTGCAGCGTCCCCTGGCCGCTCCTCTCATGAGACAAATGCAGGACCCCAGTTTTGCTTGTCTCAGGTACCTGCTGCCCTGTCAGGAACACAGTCAGCTCTTCTTGTCTCCGCTGCAGGGCCACAATGCCGTCTTCTGGGATGGAGACAAAGACGACAGGTGCGTTTTTGACAAAGCGGCATAAAAACATGCCTTTCTTGCAAGTTGTTTTTTGTCAAATTGTGCTGGAAGCTTTGTGTGTCTGTGATGTGTTTGAAGTTTTTCATTGTTGACCTAATTGGTTGTTTACATAGGTAACTATTTGTAATAATGTTGAACAGTCTTTATATACACTTATAGTGAATGAGTTTTAAGTACATTTCTCTTGCTTCATCCTAGTGTTATTTTAATATTATGTATACACTATTATAGTATTTATTAATATGATTTAGCTTTTATTTTTATATTTTCATTTTGCACTTGTAATTTTTAAGTTTAGATTTTTTTCATATTTATATAAACATACGAATATAATATAAATATTGTATAAATATTAATTTTTATTTTAGTTTTAGTAATTTTAGTACTTCAGAGTAAACATATCTTATTTCAGTTAGTTTTCATGCCAGCATTTTCTCATTTTCATAATTTTATTATGATTTTTTTTTTTTTTTTTTAGCTTAATTTCAGTTAACAAAGACTAATTTTATGTACTAGTTGTTTTTAATTTCTTTTCTATTAAGTTTTGGCTTTTTTAATATTTATATTTTGCTTTAATTTTATTTCAGTTTTTGTTTGAGTAATTTTAGTACCTTAAAAAAAACTTAAAGCAAACATTTCAAATGTTTGTAAAAATTTTACTTTATTGTGTTTTTGTGCTCTTTAATGTTTTTTTTTCCCCCATTTTAGTTTAATTTCTGTTTAATGCCATATTTATGTACTAGTTTTATTAATATTTTGAATTTAGCTTTTATTTGTATATCTTAATTTTTCTTTTTTTTTTTAGTTTTTGCTTTTTATTTTTATTTCAGTTTTTGTTTGAGTAATTTTAGTAATTCAATTTAAACTTATTTTATTTCAAGCAAACATTTCTAATTTTTGTAAAAATTGTAATTTATTGTGTTATTGTGTTCTTTAATGTTTTTCCCCCCATTTTAGCTTAATTTCAGTTTTAATGACATATTTATGTACTAGTTTATTAAGATTTTGAATTAGCTTTTATTTGTATATCTTAATTTTTCTTTTTTTAAGTTTTTGGTTTCAGTTTATGGTTTAAATAATTTTAGCATTTTAACATAAACTTTTTTAATTTCAAGCAAACATTTCTAATTTTTGTAAAAATAGTTTTTGCTTTTTTATTTTTATTTCATTTTTTGTTTTAATAATTTTAGTGCTTTAACATAAACTTTTTGAAATTTTATTTCATTGAGTTTCCAAGGCAACATTTCTAATTTTTGTAAAAAAGTAAAAAAAATTTGTGTTCTTGTGTTCTAAGGTTTTTTCCCATTTTAGTTTAAATTCAATTTAATGCCATATATATGTACTATTTTGAACAAGCTTTTATTTTTAGATTTTCATTTGTCTTTTTTTTTTAGTTTGTGCTTTTTTATTTAAGTTTTTGTTTTAGTAATTTAAGTAGTTCATCATAAACTTATTTTATTTCAGTTTCCAAGGCAACATTTTTTGTAAAAATTTGAATTTTTTTTTTTTTTTTTTTTTTCCATTTTAGCTCAATTTCAGTTTAATGCCGTATGTATGTACTAGTTTCATTAGTTTCATTAATGTATGTTTGTATATTAATTAGCTTTTATTTTAATTTCATTTTTAGTCATTTTTGCTGTGACTTTTTAAAATGCTGTCTACGTAGGCAGCTCGCTAGGTTTTGGAACAGAGCCCGAGTCTTTTCAATAATGAGGCCGAAAGGCCACAGAAAATGAAGTATCTCAAAGTACCAGGTTTGCACTTTACAGAAATCACCCTTGTATGTCGGTACAAGCCCCACACCAGCCCGTAATCTCCCCTTTCACTCCATTTCCCTCATTTAAATGCTCTCCCGTTTTTCTATTTACCGCCAATTGCTCCCCTTCAGACCTCTGGCTCACTCATATAAACACCCTCATTAAAATCATTCAGGAATCTCATTTTTCCAGCTTCCCTTGATGCTCTCAAGCCTCCTTTTAAAAAAATGACTCATTTTAATATTCATGAGCACCTATATGAGAGCTCATTATTATGCACGGCGGCCCACCAGGCTGATAAATGCCCCGCGATCTACAGCCGAGCTCATCTGATCATCGGCCGCTTTGTTTGCGACCACTCGATCCTACAAGACGCTCTGACGAAACGCTCCACTTTTATCTCGCGGCACAGGTGTTTGCAATTACCAGTGTTGCACGTCGCCCTGCCTAATGGAGCAGCCGAAGATGTGATGGAGGGTGTTTTAATACGTCATCACGAGCAGCACAATGAAGGCTTTCTTTTGTGTTAATCATAATATTAGCTCATGCCTCCTACCTACTCTTAACGTGACCGTGAGTGTTTCAAATAAAGCCAGTATGCTTTCAGATAGTCAAGGAAACACCTGGGAATATTAGGGAATTTTAAAAGTGATTTTCAATTTGTAAAATTATTATGTAATGTAATGTTTAATTTAACTCATTATATGCATTACTGTTCAAACAAATTTTATTTTTTGAAAGAAAACTACAGTGTAGACTTCATAGTGATCCATTAAATTGATCAAAAGTGACAGTAAAGACATTTATAATGTTACAAAAGATTTATATTTCATATAAATGCTGTTCTTTTAAACTTTCTATGCACATAAAGTCTTGGAAAAAAATTATGTATCAGTTTCCACAAAAATATTAAATAATAAAAAACTGTTTTCACAGAAGTAGTGATGCTGAAAAATCAGCTTTGCATCACAGGAATACATTTTTGAAATCTATTTCAATAAAATATTTCACAGCATTACAGTTTTTACTGTATTTTTTTTTTATCAAATTATTTATGTATGTGTTTTATTTGCTTGTTTATTTATTTTTATTATAATCTCAGATTAAGTGAACAAAAAGAAATATTAATGCCATATTTATATAATAGTTTTATTTTAGAAATTCACAATATTTTTGATCAAATAAGGGCAGCTGTGAAGAGCCTTTTCTTTATCATTTATTTATGTATTTATTCATTCATTCATTTTAATTTAAAATTCAGATAACAAAAACAAATATTAATGCCATATTTATATAATAGTTTTATAAAAAAAATAATCTGCTCTAAAATATTTAATTGTATTTTATTTAATCTTTATTTAAATTGTCATTTGTAAATGTGTATGTAGAAAAAAAAATCTATTCTGTATATATTTATAATAGAAAATGTATAGCAGTTAATAAATAACAGTTATTTTAAATTAGTTAAATATTTCACAATATTTTTGATCAAATAAGGGCAGCTTGATGAGCATTTTCTTTTTTTATCATTTGTTTATTTATTCATTTTAATCTAAAATTCAGTTAACAAAAACAAATATAAATGTCATACTTGTATAATAGTTTTATATAAAAGAATAATCTGCTCTAAAATATTTTATTATATTTAATTTAATATTTATTTAAATTGTCATTTGTGAGCAATTATGTAGGGGAAAAAATATTCAGTTCAGTATATATTTATAATAGAAAACAGTATATATTTCAGTAGAAATTTATTTTCAGTAGAAAGTTATTTTAAATTAAATAAATATTTCACAATATTTTTGATCAAATAAGGGCAGCTTGATGAGCATTTTCTTTTTTTATCATTAATTGATTATTTATTTTTTTATTTATTCATTAATTTTAATCTAAAATTCAGTTAGGAAAACTAATATTAATGCCATGTTTATGTAACAGTTTTATTAATGTTGTGAATTAGATTTTATTTTATTTTTGCATATATTTTTTGTGTTTTTTATATACATTTCTATTTAGCTTTATTTTTCATTTCAGTTTAAAGTAATCTTAGTACTTCAACCTAAACTTATTTTATTTCAGTTGGTTTCAAATGCAACATTTCTATTTGTTTTCCATTTTAGCTTAATAGATTTTTTTCTCTAGATTTGCTCTAAAATATTGTATTATATTTAGTATTTATTTAAATTGACGTTTGTGAGTGTTTACACAGGAAAAAATTATCCTTATCCAGTAATCACAAGGCCGAAACAGTCATGAAAAATCGATTGATTAAATGAGTGGAAACCCTGCTAATAAACCCTGCTTGAACCAGCCTGAGCTGGTTTATAATGGTTTTAGCTGGTTTAATTTGGTCTTTCATCTTTGTGAAGTGGCCTGGCCAGCTGAAAAGTGCCAAAAATGGTCCAAAAACTGCCTAAAGGACCAGACTGGGAGACTGGTCTCCAATCCTGGCCCCTCTAAAACCAGCTAACAGGATATCCTAACCAGTCCGGGAGACCAGCAAATCAATTTAGGCTGGTTGAAGTTATTTTCTTTTCAGCAGGGAAGCAAACAAGACATCAAATAATTGGCACAAAGCAGGCAGTAAAAGCCCCATGTGGGTTTTGCGAACTAATGGCCCCCTTGATCATCGGATGGTCTACCAGCAATATCCTGTAAATTATATTTTAAGTACATTAGCGTGAAGTCGGCCCGGATCGCTTTATCACCGCACCCTTTATTTGTCTAAGTTTGACGTTGCCAATTAGATTATTGCAGCTTCATAAGCAAAAAGGAAAAAACTGAAAACACAATAAACAACTTACTATGGTATTTGGATCAGAAGCGTCCGTAGTTGCATTATGGGGCGCGTTTGTGACGGATTGAATCATTTGGGTCCTGTCACAGCGCACCGTCAGATAAATGACTCCGCTGATCAAGTAATGAATCACTGTTCAGCAAATGAATTAGCGGAATATATAAACCTACAAACCGGCCCACACCGCTGAGAGCCGCGCTCCCGCATAATAGCGTAATGTATAATAAATGTTTAGATTAAAGACGCGCCATAAATCAAACGCTGCTCTGAAATCATTTGGGTTTGTACGACATACTGTATTCGTACAAAAGAACAAAACAGCCGGGAGTAACAGGACTTGTGCGGTGTGTATTAGTGGCATCAAACATCATTATTACTGTCGGAAATATCAAGAAATTTAAAAAGTAATATTTCTAGGACTTTATAATATCTTTGAAAGTCTAAATTGAAGATAAATGAGAGGAACAGAGATTTGTGTGCAGATCTGGCACCCTCCCAGAACACCCTTGCCAGTGTTATATTTATCTTTTTAAAAAAATAATATTTCAACTTAGTTTTAGTTTTATATTTTAGTTTAATTTTAAGTCATTTTGTTATGTGCTTTTGTCATTTTTTTCCCAAATATTACAATTTATTATTTTTATTTCATTTTTAGATTTAGTTTTAGTTTTTTTTTCAGTTTGTAATTTATTATTTACTTATTAATTTTATTATTGTAATTTATAAATTATATTTTATTTCAGCTTTAATTACATGAACAAAAATGTTTGTAGTTTTAGTTAACCTTTTTCTTTTTTTTTAAGTTACTATTTAAGTATATGTTATTTGAGTTTTATTCTTTATTTATTATTGTAATTTATACGTTATATTTTATTTCAGCTTTAATTGCATTAACAAAAATGTTTATAGTTTTAGTTTTAGTTAACGACAATAACAGAAAAAGTGCCACGTACATTTTCTTCACAAAATGATTTTTCTTTTTCTTTTCTTTTTTTTAAAATTACTATTTAGGTATATTTTATTTCACTTTTATTCTCTTTGACTTAAACTTCAGTTAAAAATGTATTCTATTCAACTATTCAGTTCAAATTTTTGAATTTTTTATTTGAAGAGTTAGATTAAGTTTTTAATCTAAAAAAATAAAAAATTATTATTATTATTTTATTTTTATTTTTTTGTTAAATGTTAAGATTTTCTTAACATTTGTTTTTTTATTACTATTTAGGTTTCATTTATTTTTTATTTTGGTTTTAGTTTTCATTTATATCCAGTTTGGGATTTCAGTCATTTCAGTGTTATAACTTTTTCCAGGTAGTTGCCAAAGCCAAATTTTCGTTTAGTTTTTAGTGTAATATTTATATTTGATTATAGTTCAGCTTTAATTACATTAGAAAAAATATTTTTCATATTTTTGTTTTAGTTAACAATAAAAGCCCCAAGTAAGGCACCACTGACTTTTTATTTATTTATTTATTTAGTTATTTAGTTATTTCCATTTAGGTATACATTTTTAAAATTTCAGTTTTAGTCTTTATTTATTTCTAGTTTGGTTTGCAGTTTTACTGCTTTGATTTAAACTTCTGCTTAGAACTTCTGCTTAGTTAGTTGTCAAGGCAACAGTTCTAATTTTTATTTAGTTTTAAATTTCTAACATTCTAATGTTCAACATTTAAGTTTCAAAAAATGGAACATTCATATTTGAATTTATTTCAGCTTAATTTCAGTTAACAAAAATGTTTTCAACCATTTTAGTTTAAGTAATAATAACACAGAAAAAATCATTACTTTGATTTTTTTTTTTTTTTTTTTTTTAAATGTGTATTTCATCACTGCTGTGTCCCAAAGACACATTTATGTTTCTCGGTGTGTTTGTGTGTGTCCTACAGGAATTACACAGTGGTGAACTTGGCTAAGGGGCAGGTGGAGGTGAAGCGGATGCCGTGCCCGGGAACACGTCTGAGCTGCCAAATGAAGATGGAGAACAGCCTGTGGACGGCCACTGAGGTTCGTTCAGCTGTCAGTTGCAGGATCGTTACCAAGGAAACAGCACTAATGGATATACGCCGAGGGCGTTTGGTTCTCACAGTAAAGCAGATTGTTGTAACTTTGTGCCAAATACAAAATATATTTATAAAAAATATAATATAAATAGCAGATATAATGACTATTTTCAGACAGGTTTCCTGAACAAACAGATGTTTCTGGCCCAAACTCAAAAACTGCTCTCGTTACGATGCCTCTAGGTTAAGATGTTATTCAAAAAGCATTTTAAGAGATGTTTAATGAGGTTTCATCACATATACACTACTGTTCAAAAGTTTGGGGTTATCTATTATTTTTTCTAATTTAAGGAATTATTATTTTTAATCAACAAGGATACATTGAATTGATCAAAAATATCAGTAAAGACATATTACAAAAGATTTGTTTATAAATGCTTAAAGAATAATTTGTCAAAGAATCCTGGAAAAAAATTGTTTGCACAACTGTTTTCAACATTGATAATAATCAGAAATCAGAATATTAGAATGATTTCTGAAGGATCATGTGACACTGAAGACTGAAATAATGATGCTGAAAATTTAGCTTTGCATCACAGAAATAAATTACATTTTACAATATATTAAAACATAAACTAGCTATTTTAAATTGTAATAATATTTCACAATTTTACTGTTTTTCCTGTATTTTTGGTCAAATAAATGCAGCCTTGGTGAGCATGAGAGACTTTTTTAAAAAAAAAAAATATATATATATATATATATATATATATATATATATATATAAAAATTACCAACCCCTAACGTTAGAATGGTAGTGTATTTTAAAAACATCTTATATAGCACAGATAACAGCGTTGAAGTATTCCAACATTAAAAAATGTATACACACCACCTTTAAAAAGGTGTAGAAGCTACATATTTTGTCATTTTTTTGTCTGGTTTAAGAAGCTGTCTCCAGAAATAGTGTGCATTTTGTAAGTAGGGATGGGAATTGTTATGAATTTACCAAATGTGGTTCTCAGTTAACAATTTCAGTTTCTAAACAATTATTTTAGTCATATTTGAAGAAGAATGAATGTGACAGTCATTGAGGATTGTGGGGAAAGATAGAAAATGTCTAAAGTCATGTTTATATTGCAACCACTGTCTTTACTCAGAAACCATCTGAAGTAGCACGTATGCCAAGAAAAATCATGTGCATTTTAATGCAGCACAGATTCAGTCTTATTACAGACCTGCTGGTGGACTTGAACGTCCTGAAATTCATTTGGTCCCAGCAAGAAGTCCCAAAAAATGTTTCTGAATAAGGAGCGTTTCTCAATTCCCAACCCTGTTTGTAAGCGAGCGCAGCAAATGAATGGAGATGGTTATCCTGATACCTTGTTGATGTTTCTGCAGGAACAGGAAGTCTTTATCTACAGCCTGAAAGAGATGTGTCCCTTGAGTCACCCGCAAAAACTGCTCTCCTGTCCGGCTGTGGTAACCTGTCTCTTTTTACTGCCCGCCAGGAAAGAGGTCAGTGCCCCGGCTTGCAGTCTTTGTCATGTAAACTATGCGTATGCTGATCGTGTTCCTGTATGTTTGTTTGTTTCCTGGTTTAGATATCCAAAGTAAAAAATATTGATGGAATAGTTTATCCAAAAATGAAGATTTGATAAAACTATACTCGCTCTCGGGCCATTCAAGATTTAATTTGTCTCTAAATGTAAACAGATTTGGAGAAATGTAGCATTACATCACTGCCTCACCAAAGGATCATCTGTAGTGAATGGGTGCCGTCAGAATGAGAGTCCAAACAGCTGATAAAAATATCACAATTATCCAGAAGTAATCCACACCACTCCAATCCATCAGTTAACATCTTGTGAAGCAAAAAGCTGCATGTTTGTAAGAAACTAATCCATCACTAAGACATTTTTAACTTCAAAACTGGCCAAAATACAAGTTCGTAATCCATAATAACGCTTCCTCCAGTGAAAAAGTCCATCTCCTGTTGTCCTCTCACATCAGAATCCACCAAAATATTTGTTTAAGAACTGTTTTAGTCTACTTTAGTCTAAAGATATCAAAATATTTGTGATATTTAAAAAAAAAAAAAAGACTTAAAGGAAATGAACATTTTGTACATTTTAAAGTTCAATTATTCTATCAAATGCACTTTGAGCGTTCAAAATTAAGAGCTCCAACCCATGTTCTTAACTAAGAAAACTTAAGTTAGAAAAAAGTGAATTGCTTTGTATCTGAACTTTAAAGGGGGCTCAACCCTCTTTGTATTTGTGATATACTGTCTCAGTCTAAATTACATTCACAATAGTGTTTTAGGAAGCCGAATTAGAATATAATAATAATAGCAACAATGACAGTAATAGCCATATATTGTAAAACAATTGCACTGTAAAATAAATTTCATATGTTTTTTAATTTTGCTTTACACTACTGTAGGGAAATTACTTTAAAACAAAGTTTCATAAATTCATAAATCACAAATATGAAATAATAAAATGATTCTATATATATATATATTAATTATATAGCTATAATAATTGAATAGGGAAATTATAGTGCCTTAAATTGCTCCTTTCTGATTGTCAAAGACTAAAATCTGTTCCAGCCGATGGGAACAGTGTGTTCAGGTCAGTCTTAAAATGTCTCCTAGTTTATTGCATGTACTGTGAGTTTAAGTGTCCCCAGCTATATTTTAAAAACTATAGTTTTTGCCCGAAAGATGTTTCATTCTGTCATGTGACCACAATGATATTAAGGCAGTTTTGTTATCGCGATACCACAATATTAACAATACGTTACATCCCTATTTTAGACTCTTTTCACTTGTAAACAGTACTTGGTCTGTGCATATTTAGCTCCCGATTCAGAAAAGATGACTTTTCCACCGGAGAAATTAATATTACGGATAGAGGCTTCGTATTTTAGCAACGTTTTGAAGTTAAAATGTCCTAATGATGGATTTGTTTCTCACAAATATGCAGCTTTTCACTTCACAAGATGTTAATTGATGGATTGGAGTGGTGTGGATTATTGTGATGTTTTTATCAGCTGTTTGGACTCTTATTCTGATGGCACCCATTCACTACAGAGGATCTGTTGGTGAGCAAATGATGACATGCTACAGTTCTCCAAATCTGATGAAGAAACAAACTCATTTACATCTCTCGGATGGCCTGAGGGTGAGTAAAATTTCAGTGTAATCTCATTTTTGGATGTTGAACTATTCCTTTAAGTATTAAAAACTGCTAAAAAGTGGCAAAAACCCCTCTAAAACTAGGTAAGCCAGGTAAGAACAGGAGGCTTGTTATTTTAGGTAAGTGGGCAGGTTTTTCTCATCCCCTCTCCAGTTGCACTCGCGTTTGAAGTCGCTCTCGTCCAGGTGTTCCTGCTCTCCCTCTCTTCAGTGGACGTCCCAATGACAGATTCAGTCCTCGTTGCTTCTCCAAACACACTCTTATACAATCCTCATTCCCTTTGAAGTGCCCTCGGCTCCCGCTGTCCGTCCGCTGTGGGTCACCGACAAACTGGATGTCAAAAGCAGTTGTGGAGATCAGGGAAGGAGCGCGCAGCTGGTTTGGGGCTGTCAGGACGGTTTCAGGGAGGAAGCGTTTTTAGATATGGCACTTGGACAAAAATGCATGTGAAGGCGGACTAAAAATGTTGCATATGGTTTGACAGGATGTTTGGTTTTAGTATGACTATGTGCATTTGTCGAGATACTCAGACGTCCAAACAATTTAGAAGTTAAAGGCAGCAGGACAGATCACAACAGAACTGAAAAGATGATGCATTTATGTTTATATTTTTTTTATATTTAAATTATTTTAAAGAATTGTTCTTACAGAATAGGTGGGTGAAAAGTGGCACCAAATAGAATTGCAGAAATAATGCCTGACTTCTGATTTTGCTTTATTGCAAAGAGAACATTCGAACCAAAAGGCCGTATCAAAAAATGTGTGGGACAAAAAAAACTTGACCAAACTTGAATCAACCCTTTCAACTAGAGTTCATCCACATGTACATTAGTTGTCAGTATGGAACTGAAGCTGTCAGAGATCTTGTGTTGAAATATGCAGCATTTCGAGTTTATAGCGGCACCAAATGGAATTTCCAAATATATGCATTATTACTTTTGACAACTCATTTCTTGTGATCTTGACATGATGGAAAAGTAAGAGTTTCTGGCTGATGGGGAAGTGTTTTGAAAATCTACTTGAAAATGGTCATTAGTTTTTGTTTTGCAGATCATACAAGCGAATGTTTTTAACATTATTATATTATATTATATTATATTATATTATATTATATTATATTATATTTATAAAAAGGGTGTTTTATTAATAAATATATTTAAAAGCTAAACATTATTGTATTACGTCTAAATTAAAATAATATTAATTATGTATTATAAAGTATTTACAAATACCATTAAAGTCATTATTATGATATTATATCATAATATCAAACATAAATTAAAAAGTAAAATATTAATAAACAATTATATTAATGTAAGCAGATATTGTATTACATACATTTATAATATAATAGTATATAATGTATTATGTTGCACTAATATATATTTATAAAAAAAATAATAATTATCTTAATGTAAAAAGATAATATAGTATTAAAATGTATTATATTATAATCTTGTATTGATATAAATATTTACAGAAGTTATTTACACAGTATTATATTATATCATAACATGTTATAATAGTATATATTTAATAAAAATGTATGTGAGTTATTATTAAATATTATATAATTATATTATATATGCAAATATTTAAAAAAATGTATTGTACTGTCAAAATTAAAGTTCGGTTTAACTTAAGGACATATATTATTATATTGTTTAGTAAAATGTACGTAATACTACTACTACTACTACTATTACTATTACTAAAATTGTTAAAACTTATTTTATTAAGGAATAATCACACAATATTTGTTTCATGTTTTAATTTTAATAGTAACTTTTTTTTTGCCAAAAAATAGTAATTTTCATTTGATTAAAAGATAAATTATATTATTATTTTATGCCTTCATTTGCTAACCAGAAAAAAGTAAATATTGTAAAAACAGACTTTAACAAATTGTTGTTTTTATGCATTCAAAAAATTAGACATGCTTAAACAGAATTTGGTAACAATAAAACAGAAGGTGAGAAAAAATAATTTCATAGGGCCCTAAACATGTATTTTTTTTCTTAAACTTTTAATAAATTGATGTTAAATTGTATAAGTTTTATCATTTTAATTAGTTAGACTTGCTTTTTAATTAATAAAATGTCATTTAACCATAAAAAAAGAATTTGGGAAAAAATAAAACATATTTCATAGGGCCCTAAGTAATATAAAATGATGTCTCTTGTGTTTCAGTCTCTGCCGCAGGTGTTTGCTGGCATGTCTGATGGTCTCGTGGCGGTTTACTCTCTGATAGACGACATGCCCATGGAGGGCGAGACTTACATCTGCTCGCACACAATCAATAAACATCTACTGAACATGGAGGACTCGGACCCTCGGCAGCGTCCGTACGCCGTGCGCAGCATCGTACCGGTGTGTACCGGATCAGAGGTGTGGTACACCAACGGCCCCGGCGTGCTCGTTATCGACAGCCTCGCGCTTCAGCCCATCCGCCGCCTCGACCCGTATCTCCCGCCGTCCTGTGTGGTGTCCATGGTCTCGTCCGCCAGCTGTTGGGGTGACGAGGCCGTCTGGTGTCTGGACGATCACACCAATACGCTCCTCATGTATCACGCCGCAAGCTACCAGATCTGCGCTACGTACAACTGCAGCGACGCAAACCCGCTGCGGGACGTTTTCCTCGTGCAAAGGCCGGCCGGTGTCATGACCTCCATGACCCCTGATGTTGACGTGGATGAAGAGTCTCTTCCAGCTGAACTGGACCCGCTGAAGGTAACGGTTACGCACAGCGAGGACGCAGGAACGCAGATCTTGTGCCAGCAGGACTCGCTGGATTACTGCTCCATGACGTCCTCCGGCTTCAGCTCGGAGCAGCTGGATCAGATCGGCGATTTTCCTCACATCGAGCGTTCCAGTTCGGGACCCCTCAGCTCTCTGACCAGCTCCAGCAGCATGCCTTTATCCACGGATTTCGATGAGATGGACAGACTGCTGGACGAGCAGCTTTCGCCTGAATCATTTCCATCCAGGAGCGCAACTGATCCAGAGTTAGCGACTCGAAACAACACACCAAAGCAGCTGCAGGCCTTGAACATCATTCCTGTCAACAGCACCATCTGGGTGCCCAGGTACGACTCAACTTCATATCATATTCTTATCTGTCAGTGTTAAATTTAAAATTACTTTACCTGTATGTTATTTTGATGAAAATATTTTGAAAAAAAGGCATCCTTTTTTTTTAATAAAGAGATTTATACTTTTATTCTTAAAAAATGCATTAAATTGATCAAAAGCAACAGAAAAGACCTTTATAATGTTACGAAAGATTTATTTGTCCAGTAAATGGTGTTCTATCATTCAAACGTTTGGAGTTGGTACGATTTTTATTTTAATGTTTTCGAAATGTCTCTTATTTAGAAATCAGCTGATAATCGGTTTTACTGATATTTTACTTCATATTTACACATTTTTCCATAATTAGATATCAATTTTGTAATAACTGATCCATCAATAAATGGTTATACTGATATTTTTTTCCAATATTTGCGCATTTTTCCATAATTAGATGTCGGTTTTGTAATATTAAATCCACTGATAAATGATTTTACTGATATTTTTCCTGATATTTAAGCATTTTTCCATCACATATTGGTTTTGTAATGTTGTATGCACTGATATAGGGTTTTAATTATGTTTTTTCTGATTTATAGGGTTTTTTTTTCATAATCAGATATCAATTTTAAAAATATACACCAATAAATGGTTATACCGATATTTTTCCAGATATTTAAGCATTTTTCCATAATTAGATATTGGTTTTGTAATGTTGGATCCACTGATAAATTGTTTTAATATTTTTTTTTTTTTCAAATTTGTAAGCATTTAAGCATAATCGGATTTTGAAATAACAGATCCAATAACTTGTTATACCGTTATTTTTCCCAATATTCAAGCATTTTTCTATCGGTTTTGTAATAATGGATTCACGGATATTGTTTCCAATATGTAAGCAATTTTTCATAATCAGATATTGGTCTTGTAATACTGGATCAATCAAAAAATGGTTTTACCAATATTTTTCTGATATTTAAGCATTGTTCAATAATCAGATATCGGTTTTGTAATATTAGATCCACCGATAAATGGTTTTACCAATATTTTTCTGATATTTAAGCATTATTCTGATATCGAGTTTGTAATAATGGATCCACCAATAATTGATAATACTGATATTTACCAATATTTTTCTGATATTTAAGCATTTTTCAATAATCGGATATCGGTTTTATAATACTAGATCCACCGATAAATGGTTTTACCAATATTTTTCTGATATTTAAGCATTATTCTGGTATCGAGTTTGTAGTAATGGATCCACCATTAATTGATAATACTGATATTTACCAATATTTTTCTGATATTTAAGCATTTTTCAATAATCGGATATCGGTTTTGTAATACTGGATCCACTGATAAATGGTTTTACCAATATTTTTCTGATATTTAAACATTTTCCATAATCCGGTATCGATTTTGTAATAACAAATTGCAAATAATAAAAACATACTGACCCAAAAAGTTTGAACAGTAGTACAAATACAAATGCAACAGAAGTAGATATAATGCTACGATCACTACTTTTCATGATTAGTTGATTGCGTAATGAAAATCTTGACTGTTTTTTCTGTTTAATTGTGCACCTTCAGCAGTAAGCACAACAAACTAATTTTAAGCACAACATCTCTGATGTTACAGTCAATATAAGATCAGTATTGACCATTTTATTTTTTAATGCACTGCTCTTGTAGTAAAATGTAATATACTGTATCTTTTAGACCTTATAATCTTTTCTTGTTTACACAGAAATATAGTACAGTAGGTTGCAACTTCAGTTTCATGACAGGTTTAAAACTTCAAGGTAAAGGAAGTATTTTAGACAGCTTTAATAACATGCACTTGTCATGGACATGCATCAGTGATTGCTGATTTTAGGCTACTGTTTGTGTTAGCGTTTAGCGTTAGCAATTTCTCAGCTGACGCTTGTTGTTCTGAACTTAGCTTGGGTCTAAAACACCTCGACTGTAGTTGTTTATGTAGAATTAGATCTGTCATTGATTTCTAAGTATGATAAATGTTGTTCAAGGAGCAACAAAGGTAATGTGTCCTGCATCAATTAAACATTCGGTTAAAGAGAGTTTAAGCACAGGATCAAGGGCAGAATGAAGTGTTATTTCAAGAGTGCGCATTAAAACGGCCATGTTTTATTCATGAATATAAATGCATTATAATGTGATTCTCAGGAGGCGTCGGACTTTATTCTCTATAACCCAGACGCCGCAGAGTAATCAGGTCGCACAGGTGCCTCATGTTGAGCTCAAGGGAAACCGAGGCGCCCGATAAGGACATGATTTATAAAAGGAGCTTCCTGCTACTTATAAACTAGGTTAGATCTCTTTTATGAGCGCCAGAGTTCACTATTGTATATCAGTGTGCGACACTTGCATTCATCCTAACCATAAAAGAATAAATTGGCAGATGGTATTTTTCAGCTTTTATTATTGTAACTACAAATCCCCGCTGCGTGATTTTAATGGCGACAAAAATGATTCATGCAGTCCTGATTTAAATGGATTAAGTAGACGTTGGTTTTGCAAATGTA
Organism: Labeo calbasu; assembly: GCA_019740295.1. Classification (NCBI taxonomy): domain Eukaryota; kingdom Metazoa; phylum Chordata; class Actinopteri; order Cypriniformes; family Cyprinidae; genus Labeo; species Labeo calbasu. The sequence continues at coordinate 19,706 of JAHKKF010490938.1, read as the reverse complement.
AGTGCATTGAGTGCAGTAGAATTAAGTTCAATAAAATGATCAAGAATTGTTGCATTAGCCCATTTTAATTAAGCCAGTTGAGCAACCAGCGGGAAAAATAAATAAATATTTTTTTCGGTGTAGACATTGTTCTGCGAGTTAAAAATGACTGTAAATGTTGTGGAAAATAATTGGTCAGAGACGTCTGGGAGCCCTGATTAAAAACGGCTTGGAAGTTTTTGTTCCTAAAAAAATAAGCTTTTAGTGGCTTTAAATATATTTTAGTCATTTGGGAGATGCTGTTCAACAAACAGAAACTTAATGTAAATGAGAGCAGCCACACTCAAGTGGACCGAACAGCCTCTCATTCCTTAATACTTCATCCTCGTTTCCTTTTTTTTCTGCATCCTGTAACTCCTCTAGGACAGAGGAATAGATGCAGACAAATCTGCACTTATGTGGACAGATTTTGTTTAATTAAAACATACTTAGCAAATCTTGATAAAGCAACGTGCACTGTTACTCTATGTAAAATATGCCATTTATTTATTTTCATTCTGGTAATATCACTATTTTGTTTTGAACAAATATTTTTTTTTCTAAATATATATATATGTATATGTATGTATATATATGTAAATATATATGTATATATGTATGTATATATATGTGTGTGTGTTTTGGGTTTTTTTTTTTTGTTTGTTTTAATATTATATTGTCAGCAATCATTTTCCTAGCTTTTTAAAGGTATTTTAAGGTATTTTATTAATTTTATTTTTAAAATAAATTTAATATTTATTTATTATTTGTAGTACTACACTATTACCAAAAAATTTGTCCAGCTTTAAATATTTTTTCAAACATAAGGTTTATTTATTTATCTAGATTATTTATATAAAAATTACCATTTATAATGTGTTGAAAAATTGACTACCTATTAATCTATTTTTAATTCTTTATTTATTTTCAATTTTTACACATTATATTGTTTACAAAAAGTAGCTTTTTTGTAATTTATATACTTTACCTTTATTTAAACTAGCTATAAATATTTTTTATGGTTTATTAAATTGTTAACATTATTTTTTTATATTGTGTTGAACAAAAATTGACTATTTACATATAATGTTTAATCTATTTTTAATTATTCATTTCAAATTTTTAAATATATTGTCAACAAAAATGTGTTTTTTGTAATTCATTTCTTTTTAAATGTAAATTTTATTTAAACTAGCTATAAATAGTTGCTATAAATAGTTTTTTAATGGTTTATTAAATTGTTAACATTACGATTTATAATGTGTTACCTATATATAATCTATTTTTATTTATTATCTATTTTTCATCTATTTTATTTTTATTGTCTATTTTTATTTCTATATATTATCTATTTTAATTATTTATTTTAATTTTTTAAATGTTATATTGTCTACAAAAATTAGCTTTTTGTAATTTATTTTTTTAAAATGTAAATCGTTTTTTTAATGGCTTATTAAATTGTTAACATTACTTTATATATTGTGCTGAACGAAAAAATTTACTACCTAATAAGCCTATATTATAGGTATATTAGGTAATACATTATATATGTTTTATATATTTTTAAATATATTATTTATTGCATTGTCATTTCTTTATTATTTATTTATTTTTAAATGTAAGATATATTTAACTATGTGGACTATAATATTTAATCTCTATGTATTTAATCTTTTTTCAATTTATTTTTAAATACATGTTTATTTTAATTTTGAATATTATATTGTTGACAAAAATGGACTATCTGTAATTAATAATTAATTATTTATTTATTTATTATATTTGTAACTTTTTAATTTCTTTATTACTTATTTATTTTTACATTCAACATTTCTTTAATTGTATTGAAGAGAAAATGTACCTGTATATTTATACTTTTTTTCCATTTATTTTTTATATTTTAATTTTGAATATTATATTGTTGGCAAAAAAATTACTACATGGACTATTTATACGTAATTAATTAATAAAATTTTTAAGTAACTTTATAAATATTTTTTAATAGTTCATTCATTTAAATTAGCATTACTTTTTATATTGTGTTAAACAAAAAAGCGACTACCTATATAATCTGTTTGATCTATTTTTAAATATATGGATTATTTATTTTAATTTTGAATATTACATTGACATACAACAGAATTTTGTAATTCATTTTATTTTCATTTTTTTAACATAGCTATGTGTGAATGAGTTTATTTTGAAATATTTAGTGTGTTGGACTGTGTGATCATGAAGTGTGAAATGACAGCGGTGGCGTCAGAGGTCTGCTCTCTTCACGTGTTGTTGTGTTTGTGTTTTCGCAGGCGTGGAGGAGACATCATGGTGATGGAGGTGCAGCAGCAGGGGGGCTCGCTCAGGGGTCGTGTGATCGCCGTGCTGACGGCGCCCGGAGTGTCCGAGTACGGGTACGTGTGTCATCGGCCAGTCGCACGCAAACACGCACATCAATACCCACACAGTGTCCACATACACCACTGCACACTGTCGGTGACACCGATCGCCTGTAGCAAACCAACATTAGTGATGGATGTAGCGCTCTGCTGCCGTAAACAAGCCCAGGCAGATTCTGCAGATGATTTTTGAGGAGAAAAACTCTCAAAGGACTTTTTCTGCTAGACGAAAACCAATCAAATCTTAATTATAAAATACTTAAATCTGCATGCATTTGCACCAAAATATAGTTGAATAACTGATTAAATGGATTCATCTAAAAGCTAAAATCAAAATTTGAAAACAGAGATGGCTAAACGTCTCATCAGGGTCAAATTAATTGCACTGATCCCGAAAGACACACACATTTCTTGTGCATTTTGATTTTGGTTTGGACGTAGGACAGGACAATATTTGGCTGAGATACAACTAATTAAAACTATTTGAAAATCACCTTAAAAGTTGTCCAAATGAAGTTCTTAGCAATGCATGTTACCAGTCAAAAAATAAAGTTTTGATATATTTACGGTAGGAAATGTACAAAATATCTTCATGGAACATGATCTTTACTTAATATCCTAATGATTTTTGGCATAAAAGAAAAATCAAACATTTTGACCCATACAATTTATTTTTGGCTATTGCTACAGATATATCCATGTTACTTATGTTTATTTATTAATTTAAATTTTAGTTTTTAACATTGCTTTTAAACCATTGTATATGTTTATTCATTTTATTATTTATTTATTTTATTTATATATCATAAATAAATACGATATATACATATACACACATACATATTTATTTATTAACATTGCTTTTAAACTACTGTATTTATCTATTTTTTATTTATTTACTTTTTATATATTATAAATAAATATTGTATATTATGTATGTGTACACACACTTAATATTTATTTTTTTATTTTATTTTTAACACTGCTTTTAAACTACCGTATTTGTTTATTTTATTATTTATTGACATTATGTAAATAAATGTTGTATATTATATGAATACCCAAGCATTTAATATTTATTTCTTAATTTTAATTTCATTTTTAACATTCCTTTTAATTCAGTTTAATTTATATATTATGAATAAATATTATATATGTGTACACACATACGTATTTATTTATAATTTATTTTTTTAACACTGATTCGTATTTATCTATTTTATTATTTATTTACTTTATTTATATAATATAAATAAATATAACACTGCTTTTAAACTACTGTATTTATTCATTTTAATTATTTATTTTATGAATAAATATATGTGTACACGCATATTTATTTGTTTTTTCATTGATTTTAAACTGCCATATTTATCTATTTTAGTATTTATTTATTTTATTTATATATTATAAATATTATATATTATATAATATTACTTAATATTTATTTTAATTAGTATTTAATATGAATAAATATTAGAATAAGAATTCATATTTATTTTAATTTAATAATATTTATTTTAATTTCATTTTTAACACTGCTTTTAAACTACTGTATTTTATTTATTTTTTATATTATACATAAATTATATATGTGTACACACACAGAGACAGAGAAATTTTATGTATTCATTTTTAAATATATTATTTAAATTGTGTAAAACATTTTATTTAATTTAAATTGCATTGAACAAAACTCTGACCTGCAATTTTTTTTTTTTTTCATTTTTTAATGTTTAAATATGATTTATTTGAACCATACTATTTGCTATTTACTTACTTTTGTAATAGATGAAGAGCATGTGATTTCTAAAATAAGATTTGCACCTGTGTATCTCCTCTGGATGCCTCGTTTCTCCTTGTTCCTCACCTTCTCAAGGTTTAATTAGAGAATTGATGCGTCCTTCATCACAGTAGCGTTTGATCGCTTTCCAGGCCACAGTCTGAAGGACAGAGCGGTGAGAAAACAAGGAAATCATCAATTACAGAACTGAGAAGCAGCCAGAATGATAAAACACACTGGTGTTTCATAAATAACTCAATTAGTCTTAATAACCACAGCCTTTTTGAAGAAAACGCGACTGGCTCTCAGCTTAGTGTGTTTCTGTGGGTTTTCACAGAGAGCTTTAGTTTCAGTTAGCGTTGTTATGAACCGTTTATCATAAACTAGTCTCTGTCCTGTCGGCCTGCCGTCAGCTCTCGGCGTAAACACACATTCATCGCACAGTCGAGGCTTTCAGGCCCGTAACTGCTCCTCTATGATAGTTCTGCGAAGAGTCTCGGGTTTTTTTCAGCGAAAGCTCTCGCTCACTCTTCCTCTCGTCCGTCTCTCAGGACTCTGGCGGAGGCGGCGCTCGTCGCAAAGGACACCGTTGTGTGCGGCTTCCGTAAAGAAAACATGGCCTGGTGCCTGGCTGTCTGGCGGAGCTGGGGAGGCCGCGAACTCGAGCTTTTCTACCAGGGATACGAGGAGCTCGGCCGCTTGGAGAGCAGTCTGAGGAAAAGGAGGTAGCTGTGTAAACGCACGTGTGTGTGTGTGACGGAGAATCGACGTACTGTGCGCCGCACACAGATACAGGTGTTGAACGTGGTTACGGGACCAACGGGAGGGAATGCACACACATACACACACATACAGACATATGGACTGTTGCTTTAGGAAATATAATCCTGCTGGACTCGGCCACATACACATTTCATATATAAATCTACATAAACACAAACTGATTGAATACCACACGCGCTGGATGCATAAACATATATATTGAGCCCCAAGCGTTTGGACGTTTGCTGATATATGAGTACATTTACATTCATGTACCCAGAATGCATCAGAATTCACAAAAACGAAGAGGTTTTGCATTCATGAACTTTGTGTGTGTGTGTATGTGTGTGTGAATGCCAAGAAAGAGATTTATGAGGTGTGATGCTGGTTATCCGACTCGATTAACTTCGTCTCGAGTTAACCAGCAAACTAGACGTGCCTTTGGATGAAGGCCGTGCTGTTTTAGAAGTGACACGCATTAAGATGAGAACCAATGAAATGGCAGGACTTGTTAAGCTCCGCCCACCCCGTGAGGGCGTAATAGAGTGGAACAGTCCCCGCCTACTTTTTCAGCAGCATTAGCGTTCAAAGTATTTTTCCCATTCATTTTTTCCACAGGGATTTTAAAGTCTTTGAAGCTAATAATAATAACAATAATAATAATAATAATAATAATAATAATAATGATAAAAAGAAAATATAAATTCTGACAATGCCTGAGAATGTTATATGGTTTAGTGCAGTTTACAAATCACAAAGATTGTGTTGTAATTATATAAATATGTAATTTTATATAAAATATTATATAAATCTGCAATTTTCCACCAACATAAAAGCTGTTTGGTTTAATGTTTGTAAGCAAAGAAAAAAGCAACCTTAACACTTTTTAAAATGTTTATCTTTTTTATTATAAATATTTACAAGTTTTTTATTATTATTATTATTATTATTATTTTATCATGAAATATTTTACAGTTTAATAGTATTGTAGTGCTATTTCTTTATTTTTAATTAAATGAAATGGAATTCCAAAAAGTCAGAACTGTGAAATCTAAACGTGGAATTTTAAGAAAAAAAGTCAGAATTGCAAGAAATGAACTCAACATTCTAAGGGTTCTAAAAGTAAATTCTAAAGTAAACTTGGAATTCTGAGGGTAAAAAATGGGAATTTCAGGATATAAACTCGGGGTTCTGAGAAAGTTGTAATTGCAAGAAATAAACTTGGAATTCAGAATTTTATAAAAACAAACTTCCGAGTTCTGAGAAAAAAAGAATTACGAGTTGTAAATTCAGAATTGCTAAGAAAAAAGTCAGAATTGCGCAATGTAAACTCGGAATTCTGAATAAAAAAAAAAAAAAAACACTTGCGAGATTTGAGCTTGAAATTTTTAGGGAAAAAGTCACAATTTTGAGATGAGAACTCTAGAAATTGAATTCTAAATTGCAAGATATAAACAGAGTTCTGAGAAAAAATAATTATTGTAAATTTAATTTTTAATTTGCTATATGCCAGTGTCTGCTGAATCATGGGTAATGTAGTTTTCCACTGTTAAACATGAATTAAACATAAATTAAATTAAAAAGCAAGATGATATAATGCTTTAACAAAATGAATGGGATTTTTAGTTCTGTTTCACTCTGTAGGGCACAGGTTGATTATTACTGTGAATCACAGCGGTTCTATACAGAGTGGCATACTAGCATACTTCATACTTCCAGCAGTAGTATGCTACATTTGTCACATGACCTCATCACTCTGCAGGTTTAATTCAGTGTGTGACATCTGTCAGTCTTTAAAGAAGATTTACATTTGTTTAAAATGTCTTAGCGTTTAGGTTTTTGATTAAATAATGACTTAAGATGATATTAAAAATCATACTGGAAATGAAAGATCAAGTCAAATGGATTGCACTGTTATGCTGCTCTTTTTGGCAAATGCTGAAGGTTGTACTGTGTCTAGTACACATACAGAAGTAGTATGCTAGTATGCCGCTCTGTGATGGGAATCTGAATTGTAAGGAATCCAGAGGGATTTGATCTGATTGTGTCGTGTTTTGAGAACACCAGCATGCTGACATTTTGCTATTGTAAATAATATCGCAGCGTTTCATCTCTATAGAATAATTGTTATTTATTATAGACTGTTTAAATCTCATGCTGCATGTGTAAAAAGTTGTTACTGAACTGTAAATATGCTGAACAGAACATGATGAATAAATCAACTGTTTTTTATTAAAGACACTATGTGCAACTGATGCATTAGTGCAGCTCTGACCTGAAGATCGCACTCCTAAACTACATTTGCATTTGCAATATAAGAGTCTTCTGTTTTAAACTTTTTCTATTTTTCTGTTTTCTTCTGTTTGGAAGCCTGTTCACACCACAGATTAAAGAATAATTGTACATTTTCATCTTACAATTATGTATTTTTTTGTGCAATTCTGAGGGGACAAACTAAATACAAGATAAAAAAAAACAAGATATAAACTCAGAAATGTAATATGTGTACTTGCACTTCGGAGAAGAAAAGAGTAAACTGGGGGATAGAAACGAGAAAGAGAAGTCTGAATTGTGAGATGAAATTCAGTTACCTTTTTAAAATTCATAAACTTAAAAGGAATTCTGAGGGGAAAAAAAGTCAGAATTTTGTGTTCTAAACTTGGAATAATAAAGTAAAAATTAGGAATTGCAAGATGTAAACTTGGAATTCTAAGAAAAAAATCAGAATTGCATGAAATAAACTCAGAATTCGGAATTTAAAAATGCAAGATGTAAATCGGAATTCAAAAGCAAGGAAAAGAAATAGCAAAATATAAACTCTGAGTTCTATGAAAAAAGAATTGCAAGATATAAGCTCAGAATTCCAAGGGAAAAAACAGAACTGCAACAAATAAACTCAGAAATTGCAAAATATAAACTCAGAGTTTGGAGAAAAAAACAATTGCAAGATGTAAACTCAGAATTCTAAGAAAAAAAAGTCAAGAAATGAACTGAATTCTAAAAAAAAAAAAAAACATTTGCAAGACGTAAACTTGAAATTCTGAGGGGGAAAAAACAGAATTTTGAGTTGTTATCTTGGAATTCTGAGGGGAAAAAGTCTGAATTGTGTGATGTAAACAGGATTTTAAAGTAAAAAATAGGAATTGCAAGATATAAACACGGAAATCCAGGGAGAAAAAAAGGTGAAGAATTGCAAGAAATGAACTCGGAATACTATGTAAGAAAAAAAATCTAAGAATATTTTAAGAATATAAACTCTGTTCTGAGAAAAAAAAAAAAGAATTGCAAGATGTAAACTCGGAATTCTAAGAAAAAAGTAAAAACTGCAAGAAGTAGACTCTTTAAATAGGAATTTAAAAAAAGGAATTGTGAGATATAAACTCATGTAAACTCAGAATTCAAAAGTAAAAAAATAGGAATTGCAAGATATGAACTCGGAGTTCTGAGAAAAAAAAAAAGACTTGCAAGATGTAAACTTGAAATTTAAAAAAAAAAAAAATGGAATAGTGGCAAGAAATAAACTCAGAATTTAAAAACTCAGAAAAAAAAAAAAACATTTGTGAAATGTAAACTTGAAATTCTAAGAACAAAAAATGCCAGAAATTTGAGTTAAACTTGGAATTCTGAGGGGAAAAAAGTCAGAATTTTGTGACGTAAAGTTGGGATTATAAAGTAAAAAATGCGAATCACAAGATATAAACTCGGAAATGCAAGGAGGAAAAAAGTCAGAATTCTATTTTAAAAAATTCTAATATTCTAAGAATATAAACTCTTGAGTTCTGAGGAAAAAAAATTGCAAGATGTAAACTCGCAATTCTAAGAAAAATGGCAAACTCAGAATTCAAAAGTTAAAAAAAGGGAATTGAAAGATATAAACTTGGAGTTCTAAGAAAAAAAAGAATTGCGAGATGTAATTTCCAAGAAAAAAAAAAAAAAAAAAATTGTGAGACATTAGCTTGGAATTCTGGGGAAAAAAGTCTGAATTCTATGTTTGTATCTCGCAGTTCTGGATTTTTTTTTTTTTTTTTTTTTAGACTTCCAAATGAAAGTCACAATTACATTATTATTTTTTATTATTCCAAGGCAGAAACAGGCTTCTGCATTATATAAAGGTTTATGAAGGTTATGAAGGTTAAATGAATGCAGTGCAACGTCTTTGCTTTATAATCTCTAGAAGAACCTTTTTTTCTCAGTATGAAGAACATTTTAAAAGTCTAAAGAACTTTAGACCATAAACTTTTAAACCACCATAAAGAATCTTTTGTGGAATGGAAAGATTCCATGGATGTTAAAGGTTCATCATGGAACCAGACGCCAATAAAGAAGCTTTATTTTAAGAGTCTGAAGCCATTCATAAAGATGCTATCTGAGCTATAGCTTTCAAATTATATATAGATGTTTTCAAAGACGAGACAGTGTTTCAATGTGCCAAGGCTTGCAGTGCGGCCTAAGATTGTAAGGTTACGGTTGCTTTTGCCTGCTGGTGTTACATTACAACATAAACTTCTCTGGAAATTACTCATGTAGTAACACAGCCCTGAGCTCTTTACAAACTACACTTTTACTGCACATTCTCACATTGGCACGCATCATTAGCAGCATGCATGAGTATGTGTGCTGATCACGTCAGATGAAAAGGACACATGCATAAACGCTGAAGTTTTCCTCAGTGATGTTTGTGATGACATATTTAGACATTTCCCCTCTGAAGTGCAGCAGAACAAGTTCACACAGAGATCCTGGATTCATATTCACTCACTGTGTTCCTCCTGCTCTGATAATGATGATGATGATGATGACAGGACTCACACAAACACACACCTGGAGGTCTTTCAGGAACTGAAATTACAGCAATTGCAGACCGCTGACAGAACAGAGCGTCTTGTGAAGGAAACCTCACTTTGGTGACTTTTATCACATTCTCACTTTACCTCATATAAATCTCTGCAGCCTTCAGATATGATCATGTCTGAGACAGATTTAGTAGTATAATTACATTACTGCATTTTACACTCTACAGTTAAAAAGTCTGGGGTCGGCAAGATTTATGTTTTTAAAAGAAGTCTCTTCTGCTCAGCCGAGCTGCATTTCTTTGATGAAAAATACTGTAAAATCTGTAAAAATATGAAATATTATTACAATTTAAAATAACCATTTTCTGTTTGAATATATTTTAAAATGCAATTTATTTCTGTGATGCAAAGCTGAATTTTCAGCATCATTGCTCCGGTCTTTAGTGATCCTTTAGAAATCATTCTAATGTGCTGATTTGCTGCTCAAGAAACATTTCTGCTTATTATCAATTTTGAAAACATCTTTCCCGGATTCTTTGATGAATGGAAGGTTCAAAGGAAACTGATGTGTTGCAATCTTTCACATGACAAACAATGGCATCACTGACGTCACAAATGTCAAACCTGTCGTAACTTGAGACTTGAGGCTGCAACTTTTGAATGTTTTTTGTGGTGGAGAGGATGACTAACACTGAATAAGTTCAAACTGTTCTTCACAAACAAAAGCAAATATCAAATAGCTTATGAAATACAGTTTAAGAGTCATGTGAACTACTTTAATGACGCATTTCATTTTAGCCAAAGCTGACGCAGATAAGTAAATTAATCTTGATTGTAAGCCTTCAAGTCTGTGTAAAGCATTATTAAGAGTTCTGAGTTTGTCACACCACAGAAAAAATGTTAACCACCCAGACAAATTTGAAAGATAAATAAAGACAAGTAAATAAAACAAGTTATCAAAAAAATTGTCTGCATTCAAACGCTTGGAGGCGTGTCCGCTGGCGGCACTGAAACCACGTCCACTCACGAGAAAGCTGCCGCCTTTCTCAACTTTTAAATACCGCTACAACCTGAATGGGTGCCAAGTAATAAGCATTTAAGTGACAAAGGCATAACTAGCTAGCAAACTATAGACTGTAGTGAATAGCGGTACTGATAGTAACTCGCAATTAAGTGGGCGAACCGCTGATGCTAATGCGCTCTAGAAACATCAGAAATGAATTGATTTAGATTTTTTTTTTATTTATGAGGGTTTTGGACATAAAAAAGACAAAAAAAATACACAAATCTACATAAAGTTATTTTAGTTTATTTATATAGCGCTTTTCACAAAAAAACATTGACAGCAGCTGCACAGAAAATGCATGTTTCAATGTTAGAATCAGGAAGTATTGTAATCAGTCAACTGGGCTACTTTAACATTGTTGCCACGGGTTGTTTTTCATGTCTGCGGGTTGAAGCGACCCCAATAACGTGATATTTATGCCCTGGAATGCTAATTTTACCAGGGGAACCCCACCAAAAAAGTGTATTTTACCCTGCAGAACACAATTTTTTAATGGGGTACCCCCTCTCGAAAAATAGTTTTGAGTAGCAATTGGGTGGGTTTTGTTGTGAAAACCTGGCAACCCTGGGAGAGGGTTTTTGGCAGGGTTCCCCCTGGTAAAATTTGCATTATATGGGCTAAATATCACCTTATTGGGGTTGCTTCAACCCACGGTTAATGTGACATACTAATCTCCACACCACATTGCAATAACGTTCAGCTGTGAACCCTAATTTTAATGTAAGAGTGTGCACAGACATTTTTAACTTGAATGTGCCAGGCTTCCGGTCAGGGTTGCCAGGTTTTCACAGCAAAACCCGCCCACTTTTTACTCAAAACTAGCTCAATCGTGTTTCAGAGGGGTGCCCCAGCAGTGTTTCCAAGTTTGCGGTTTTCCCGCGAAATTGGACTACTTAAACATTGTTGCCGAGAGTTGTTTTTCATGTTCGCGTGTTGAATCGACCCCATCAGTAAGATAATTATCCTCTGGAATGCGAATTTTACCAGGGGAACCTCACCAAAACACAAGTATTTTACCCTGCAGAACGCAATTTTTAATCGGGTCCCCTCCTCAAAATGCGATTGGGGTAGTTTTGAGTAGCAGCTAGGTGGGTGGTATCGTGAAAACCTGTCAACTCTGTCCTCTGGTAAAAATCGCATTCCACGGGGGAAAATACACATTTTCGGTGGGGTCCCCCTGGTAAAATTTGCATTTCAGGGGCTACATATCCCGTTATTGGGGTCGCTTCAACCTGCAGACATGAACAACCACCTGTGGCTAGTGTGACAAACTAATCTCCACACCACATTGCAATAATATTCAGCTATGAACCTTATTTTTAACATAAGAGCGTGCATGGCCATTTGTAACTTGAATGTGCCAGGCTTCCGATCAGGGTTGCCAGGTTTTTACAGCAAAACCCGCTGACTGTAACTCAAAACTAGCCCAACTGTGTTTCAGACGGGTCCCCCAGCAAAAAAAATCGTGTTCCCGGGCAGGGTGTAAAATACAGGTTTTTCGGGGATCCTTCTGGTAAAATTTACATTTCAGGGGCAAAAAAATCATGTTATTGGGGTCGCTTCAACCCACGGACTTGGCAACACTGCTTCCGATATTTTACCTGTATAAAACAGCTATTTGTAACAGCAAAACCCTTCAATTATTACTTAAAACTAGCCCAAAACCAGGCCAATTGCAATCCAGGGGGTAAAATACGCATTTTTTGGCGGGTTCCCCTGGTAAAATTCACATTCTAAGGGCTAAATATCACTTTATTGGGGTCGCTTTAACCTGCAGACTTGGCAACACTGCTTCCGGTATTTTACCTGTATAAAAACACTCTGATATGCTGTTTGATTTTGCAAACTGGGATTTGTTATATTATTTTGACTCATAATAATAATCACAAACATGGTGTTTCAATGTTAGTGTGACAAACTATTCTCCACACCACATTGCAGTAATATTCATGAAACTTATTTTTAATGTAAGAGCGTGTACGGCCATTTCTAACTTGAATGTGCGAGGCTTCCGGTCAGGGTTGCCAGGTTTTCACAGCAAACCCCGCCCAACTGTTACTCAAAACTAGCCCAGTAAAAAATTGCACGTTTTTACACGTTTTTCGGTGGGGTTCCCCTGGTAAAATTCACATTCCAAGGGCTAAATATCACGTTATTGGGGTCGTTTCAATCTGTAGACTTGGCAACACTGCTTCCGGTATTTTACCTGTATAAAAACACTTTGAAATGCTGTTTGATTTAGCAAACTGGGATTTGTTATTATATTATTATTTGAACTCATTATAATAATCATAAACATGGTGTTTCAATGTTAGTGTGACAAACTAATTTCCAAACTACATTGCAGTAATATTCATGAAACTTATTTTTAACGTAAGAGCGCGTACGGCCATTTCTAACTTGAATCCGGTCAGGGTTGCCAGGTTTTCACAGCAAAACCTGCTCAACTGTTACTCAAAACTATCCCAGTAAAAAAAATGTGCGTTCTGGGGGTAAAATACATGTTTTTCGTGTGGTCCCCCTGGTAAAATTCGCATTCCAAGGGCTAAATATCATGTTATTGTGGACTTGGCAACACTGCTTCCAGTTTTTTACCTGTATAAAAACACCTCGATATGCTGTTGGTTGCCAGGAAAACAGCTTTTTCACAGCAAAACCCGCCCACTTTTTACTCAAAACTAGCCCAATCGCATTTTGGAGGGGTCTCTTGGTAAAAATTGCATTCTGGGGGTAAGATACACATTTTTTTGGCAGGGTTCCCCTGGTAAAATTCACATTCCAGGTGCTAAACATCACATTATTGGGGCTGATTCAACCCAAGGACATGAAAACAACCTGCAGCAACAGCGTTAAAGTAGCCCAATTCTTGGCATCACTGCGTCCGGTATTTTGCCTGTATAAAACACCCCATTATGCTGTTTGATTTTGCAAGCTGGGATTTGTTATCATATTATTTTAACTCATTATAATAATCATAAACATGCTAGTTTGTAGCACAAATAGTTGTACCGTTTACTGCAGTTTCATTCTAGTTATTAATGGTAATATTTGACAGTTTTGTATGTCAATCCAAAATTGCCCTCATCTGAAGGCTTTAATCAAGACCAGTTACTGGGATTAACACAACACCAGTTTATGGGAAAATAAATACTGGTAACATTAAAAAATAATCTGGACAGCATCTGATCGGATCGGAGAGGAGAGTAGAGGGACTTTCCTGCATATGGATTCTTTGTAAACACACGGCTGGATCCGGAGCCAGAGGTTTAGTCAACACTGGACTTGGTGGCCTAGAAATTTCAAGCTGGATGAATGTTCCTCTGTGGCGCGCCGGGCCTCTGTTTCCTTTCGCATGATGGGAATTAGCTTTGTAAGATCTATTGGATTAACTCTACAAACTTCAGCACCCTCAGGACGTTTCTATTTGGGGAAGGTTTGATAAGGGGCAGATGGCGGAAACAGGTCGAGATGATTGTTTAAATGGTCACGGGAAGAAGTACGTGCTGTATTTTTAGATGTCAATCACCCATTGTGATACTTCACTTATATTGTGTTGACAGAAATATGAGATGTTTGGCTACAGCAGCAGCAGCTGAAGAACTGATGAAAGCTGCAGTAACACCAATCTGAGGGTGACTTTAAATGTAAGAAATGAGCAATTTTACATTGCAGTGACAGTATGTTAGTTTAATTACAGTTATTGAGCTGGTCATGTTGTTTGGGGGTTTCTGGAATGAAGGCAAGGACCTGCTAATGCATTTCTGTCCATAAAAGGTCACCTTGGGATGAAGAGTCTGAAGAGTATTTTGCACATGAGTGTGAAGCTCTACAAGCTTTTGAGATTTATTTTAATTTTACCTTATTGAAAATGTATTTTATACATTACCAGTCAAAAGATTTTTTTTAAAGAATCTCTTTTCACCAAGCCTGCATTTATTTGATCCAAAATACAGCAAAAGCAGTAATATTGTGAAATATTTTTACTATTTCAAATAACTGTTTTCTATTTGAATATATTTTAAAATATAATTTATTCCTGTGTTCAAAGCTGAATTTTCAGCATCATTACTCCAGTCTTCAGTGTCACATGATCCTTCAGAAATCATTCTAAAATGCTGATTTGCTGTTCAAGAAACATTTCGGATTATTATTATTATTATCAATATTTAAAACAGTTGAGTACATTTTTTTTAAAATTCTTTGATGAATAGAAAGATCCAAAGATCAGCATTTATCTGAAATAAAAAGCTTTTGTAAGATTATACACTAAACCGTTCAAAAGTTTGAAGTCAGTTGTTTTTTTAGCAAGAAATACTGAAAGAAATTATAGAAAATAATACTTTTAAAAAGTGATGATAAAGACATTTATAATGTTACAAAAGATTTCTATTTAAGATAAATGCTGTTCTTCTGAACTTTCAAAGAAACCTAAAAAAAAATCTACTCAGCTGTTTTCAACATAAGAAAAAGAAGATGAAGAAGAGATTTTTTGAGCAGTAAATCAGCATATTAGAATGATTTCTGAAGGATCATGTGACACTGAAGACTGGAGTAATGAAGTTAAAAATTCAGCTTTGAAATCACAGAAATCAATTACATTTCAAAATATACTCAAATAGAAAACAGTTATTTGAAATAGTAAAAATATTTCAACATTTTATTGTTTTTGCTGTATTTTGGATAAAATAAACACAGGCTTTTATTTTGATTTTATATAGTTTTTTTTAAATATTTCTTTTCATGTTGTTTTTTTAAAACATAAATGCCCTTTTCACATGTCAGGTATCACTGAAATTGGTGTCCTGCCTCTGTCAGCATATTCTTTTTTTACCCTCAGTTTTATTCTCATTTACATATTTATTTGCATTCGTCTTGCTGTACAGTTTGAACTACAGGAATGCTTATTTGCATATTTTGTTAATAACATTAGTTGGAAAAGTGCAGCATGTGACCTGTGTTAATAACAGGTCAATTTCACCACACAAATCCACACCGCTTGTCTTAATTTGTCTTAAATGGACAGAAATTGTTAAAAAAAGAAATTGTTATATGGTCTCTTAACTTCATTGTCATAACTATTCTAATTGCTTCCAAATTTTGGAGTATGATTATTTAAATGTTTTTGAAAGAAGTCTCTTCTGCTCACCAAGGCTGCATTTATCTGATTAAAAATACAGTAAAAACAGAAAAATTGTGAAATATTAATACAATTTTAAATAACTCTTGTCTATTTGAATTTTTTTTTTTTAAGTAATTTATTCCTGTGATGCAAAGCTGAATTTTCAGCATAATTTCTCCAGTCTTAAAGTCACATGATCTTTCAGAAATCATTTTAATATGCTGATTTATTCCAATATCCAATGATGAAAACAGTTAATGTTTTTGCGAAAACCAAAACCAAAATATTTCCTGGATTCTTTGATCAACAAAAATTTCCAAAGAATCATTAGAAATATCATAAATGTCTTAATTGTCACTTTTAGTCAATTAAATGCATGCTTGCTGAATAAAAGTTCAGAACTTATGTTTAAAAAACTGTTTTAACCCATATTCAAAATTGCGAATCATTTTCCTTTGGAATATACAATCAGGAATGAGTGTTAAGAAAGTAAACTGGGTCAGTTTACTTTTTAATTTGACTCTAAGTGCATAAAAGCACTCAAATCTGATATCATATTCTTAAATCAGTTCAAATTATGAATAATTCCGGTTCAAATCTCCATGCAGCTACCGCAGCTAATAGTCCCGCCGTTTCCATCACCCCAAGTGACTGAGATTGAACGACATTTGATTTTTATTCCACCGCTTAGCACTCTACCATCTGATCCATTAGCATCAAAAGCAAAACATCCCGAATGCGGTGAGTTCTCCTGACTGGAGTCCCACTACCCCACTGACCCGCCACTGCAGCGGAAAACTCATTACCATTCCCTTCACTCAGCGCGTTTTCCACTGCACGTTTCTGTCGTATAATTGCAGCGCAGAGGGTTTTTCTCACTGCCAAACATTACCGGAGGCCTGCGGGGATCGGGACGTGCCGAGAGGGGGTGGAGGATCCGAACAGGGCAGTAATGGAGACCAGGTGGAAGCCAGTCATGGAGAAAAAAAAAAAAACTTTGGTGCAACAGCACTCTTAAAAATAAAGCTCCTAAAAGGGTTTTTTGCAGTGATGCCATAGATAGAACAGTTCTTAAAGAAACAGTTCACCAAAAATCCAAGATGTAAATGAGTTTGTTTCTTCATCAGATTTGGAGAAATGTAGCATCACATCACTTGCTCACCAATGGATCCTCTGCAGTGAATGGGTGCCGTCAGAATGAGAGTCCAAACAGCTAATAAATGTCTGAATCAGGAGAGAAATATGCACAGACCAAGCACCATTTACAAGCAAAAGCAATTCGTAAAGAAATATGTGGGTGGATTTTGATGTGAGAGAACAACTGGAAATGGACTTTTTCACTGGAGGAAGCATTATTATGCATTATGGAGTTGGATTTTGGCCAGTTTTGAAGTTAAAAACGTCTTAAAGGGGTCATCGGATGCCCATTTTACAAGTTGATATGATTCTTTAGGGTCTTAATTAAAAGTCTATAATATACTTTGGTTAAAAATTCTGAATAGTAGTGTAAAACAACACCCTTTTTACCTTGTCAAAATTCTGAGGGATTGTTCCTTTAAATGCAAATGAGCTCTGCTCGCCCCGCCCCTCTCTTCTCTCTGTGGAGTGAGGAGCTGCTCGGAGAGATTGTTTACTTTAACCGTATTTAGTGCGTTTAACCACTAAACTTGCTAACTAGCACGTTATTAACTTACATCCCTGCTCCGGCATCAAAACATGGAGGTTGGATTGTTACTGATCTGAGGTAAAACGCTCATGTCAGTCAGCTATCGTGGGAGCGGCCTCTGTGGGTGTGACACAATACCGTCAGGGATCTGAGAATGGCTCGATTTGAAAAGGGGATATTATTTTTACAGATTAATTTGAATCCACTGCATGGATTTTTATCATTATAGGGTAGATTTGTACATACACTGCCAACACACATTAATGTTCAAACAACATGTAAAAGTGAAGATTGCATCCGATGACCCCTTTAAAGGAGAAGTCCACTTTCAGAACAACAATTTACAAAAAAATATGCTCACCCACTTCTCATCCAAGATGTTGATGTCTTTCTGTCTTCAGTCAAAAAGAAATTGTTTTTTGAGGAAAAAAAATAAGCATTTTTCTCCATATAATGGACTGATATGGTGCTCCAATTTTGAACTTTCAAAATGCGGTTTAAAAGGGGCTTCAAATGATCCCAAATGTGGTTGTAAACGATCCCGGCTGAGAAAGAAGGGTCTTATCTAGCGAAACGATCGGTTATTTTCATAAATATAATACAGTTTCTATACTTTTTAATCTCAAACGCTCGTCTTGTCTTACTCTACCTGGACTGTGTTTATCTCATGTCGACCTATATCGCCGTTTTACAGTTTTTGTTTAATCTTTGCATGTTCACTTTGCAAACACTGGGTCGGTACTTCTGCAGCAATGTAGGACGATTTTGAAATTATTTTTTTATTTTTGAAGTTTTTCGACATACCCTAACTGTCCTGAGCCAGAATACACCAGGGAGAGAAAGGGAAGATGAGCGTTTGAGATTAAAAAGTATTTAAATTGTATTTTTTAAAATGAAAATAACCGATCGTTTCACTAGATTTGGACTTCTCCTTTAATGATGGAATAGTTTCTTACAAACATGCAGGTTTTTGCTTCACAAGATGTTAAGTGATGGATTGGAGTGGATTACTTGTGGATTATTGTGATGTTTTTATCAGCTGTTTGGACTCTCATTCTGACGGCACCCATTCACTACAGAGGATCCATTTGTGACCAAGTGATGTAATGCTACATTTCTCCAAATCTGTTCTGATGAAGAACCATTTTTTCATAGTGTGAAGAACATTTTTAAATCTTTTTCCACTATAAAGAACCTTTTCTGCATTTGAAGGATTCCGTTGATGTTAAAGGTTTTTCATGGAACTCCTGATTCCAAAAAAGAATCTTATTTTTTTAAAAGTAACAGCTAGAGTTCACTGTTAAAAGTTCCTTGAAATTCAAGTTTAATTTCCAAATTTGAGTCGAAAAGGCAAATAATTTCAACTTAAATCCCTTCAGGGTGTAACAAAACTCCCTCGGCTTCTCATCAGGGTTTATTTCGTGTGAATTAGTTCTATGGCAAAGCTGGTTTTCCTGGTGTTTTCTGGCACACACACCACCTCAAACAATGACACATGCAGATCATTACGCAAGCTCACGTCTCCTCTGAGAAACTTCAGAAAGCGCCGCCACACACGCAAACAATTGAGTCTTTATCAACACGTCCCCCACAGACAGACCCCTGCCACGAATCGATTGGACACAGATATCCGAGCAATTACAAACGTGTGTTTCACATTAACACGACTGATAAGCGTCTTAAGTGTTCTTGAATATTCATGCGCTGTGTGACTGCAGTTGTGTAACTAGTTACCGAAGACTCAAAGCCTATTCAGTGTGTTTTCATCTGGATAATATCAGTTGTAAAGTGTTTCATGTCATCAGAAATTCACTGATAGGACATTTCCGTTTCCTTGTCAGAACAGTTAATTTAGTGATTATTTTATAAGTGTTATTATTCTGATTCTTTTTCTTTATTATATATATTTAAATGTAAATAAGTATAATGTGCTAGTAACTGTATGGAATATATAAAAGAATATACAGAATATTTACATTTACAACAATATTTTTTTGTATTATTATTTTTATATATTTTTAAATGAAATATATATTTTGCTTATCATTTGCTTATCACATTCCCACATTATATTTTGTGATTTTTAAAAATATATATTTACTCTGA
>JAHKKF010490936.1:0-15632 GCA_019740295.1 Labeo calbasu | reverse complement strand
ACTTGGAGTCAAAAAGGTTGAAACCCCTTACAGTGAAGTGTTGCGTCATACACCTTACACCAGCAGATGACAGCACAGAGCAAATCTTCTTGCATTCGGTACACTTGCTGCTACACAGCTGTCAACTGTAACTAACTAAACATTTATAAGAATTTTCTTTTGCTTTGCCATCTCTAAATGATATTATTATAAAATGAAGCTATATTATCATGCAGTGATATAACAGTAGGATGGGATTGCATATTTTCTTCAGAATAGCAGTTTCGATTGCTGCAGCATATTTGTACGTCTCTGATTTCACATGTTGGCAGTGTGGATGAAGAAATCCTAGTTCACAATGTCCTTCTGCTGGCAAAATGAGGGCAATCAGACGTCATTGGTCCTATCAATCCTCTGTTTAGTGTGTGTATGTATCAGTATTTTGTGTAGTTTGTCTCTGCATGGGAACTCACCTTAGTGGACACCACACAGATCTCAACTTTCCCATGCACTCTTGATCCTTATCTCACGTGTAGGGTTGTGTCGCGGTAAGAAATGATGATTTATGCAAATCCCACGACACTGTAAACACAAAAAAGTTGAGGACATGCTTTTTAAAACAAGATCACTTTAGTTCATTTTGACATGTAGTGGTAGTACTACAGGTATGTTTTAGACTCCGCCTTAACCACCTACCTTAAATAAAACTAGACAAAGGAAGACAAGACAAAATCATTCAAAGCATTTTGAAACTGAATCCAGAATGCTAACGTCGCCACCCAGTCCTCAGAGGCCTTTGCTATGCAATGTTCCTGTAGATAAATACACATGAGGCTAAAGTAGTGTTCACACTGACTGCAATTTGCTGTATTTTCCACATCTGGTCATAACTATCATAGCCCGTTCCCGCCACTAAATAAAAAAAAAAAAACACTAGCAGTTAAAAGTCTTTTCTGCTCACCAAGCCTGCATTTATTTGATCCACAGTACAGCAAAAACAGTACAATTTTGAAATATTTTTACTATTTAAAAAAAACAGTTTTCTATTTGAATATATTATAAAATGTAATTTATTCCTGTGATTTCAAAGCTGAATTTTTAGCATCATTACTCTAGTTACATGATCCTTCAGAAATCTTTCTAATATTCTGATTTACTGCTCAAAAACATTTATTATTATTATGTTAAAAGCAGCTGAATAGAATTTTTTCAGGTTTCTTTAATGAATAGAAAGTTCAGAAGAACAGAACATTTATCTGAAATAGTAATCTTTTGAAACATTATAAATCATCACTTTTGATCAATTTAAAGGCTCCTTGATAAATAACATTTATTTATTAAGTATTCATTTCTATAATTTCTTTCCCTAAAAAAGAAGAAATAAAGAAATTATACTGACTCCAAGCTTTTGACTAGTATAGTGTATAATGTTACAAAAGCTTTTTATTTCAGATAAACGCTGATCTTTGTATCTTTTTATTTTTTATTTTTGTATCTACAGTAGTCAACATTTGAAGTGGATCAAAACCTTTCATCAAAGTTGTCTTAAAACCAAAACAGTACCTGTTCTTGTTGTAGGGCAATTTTGATGAACTTTTCTGATCCACTTCAAATGTTGACTACTGTATTTATCAAAGCACGCTGAAAAAAATGTACTCAACTGCTTTAAATATTGATGATGATGATAATAATAATAAATGTTTCTTAAACAGCAAATCAGCATATTAGAATGATTTCTGAAAAATCATGTGACACCGAAGACTGGAGTAATGATGCTGGAAATGTTGCC
The DNA here is from genome assembly GCA_019740295.1 of Labeo calbasu. Taxonomy (NCBI): domain Eukaryota; kingdom Metazoa; phylum Chordata; class Actinopteri; order Cypriniformes; family Cyprinidae; genus Labeo; species Labeo calbasu. The sequence continues at coordinate 13,864 of JAHKKF010490936.1, read as the reverse complement.
ACAGAAATAAATTACATTTTAAAATATATTCAAATAGAAAACAGTTATTTTAAATAGTACAAAATATCTGGAAAATGTTACTGTACTTTGGATCAAATACAAATGCAGGCTTTGTGAGCAGTAGAGGTTTCTGTAAAAAACATAATCTTACTGTTCAAAAACTTTGACTGGTAGTGCAATTGCAAATTTTTCTTGATTTTTTTTTTTTTTTTTTGGAAAATGCAAGTTTACATCTTGCAATTCTGACTTTTTTCTCAGAATTGTGAGATATAAACTCGCAACTAAGTTATAAAGCCAGAATTGCAAGATATAAACTCACAATTCTGAGAAATGAACTCAGAATTGTGAGATATAAACTCGTGGTTCTGACTTTTTTCTCAGAACTGCGTGATATAAACTTGCAGTTGCGAGAAAAAACTCAGAATTGCGACATTTCACAATTCTGGAAAAGTAAGATATAAGATATAAGCAAGATATAATCTCACAATTCTGAGAAATAAAGCTGGAATTCTGAGAAATAAAGTCAGAACTGTGAGATATAAATTCAGGATTTAGGAAACTTCAGGATTTTTTTCTTTGTGAGTTCATATCTTGCAGTTGAGACTTTTTTTCTCAGAATTGTTTATATCTCGCAATTCTGACTTTACAACATTAATTACAGTTATAACATCAGAACTGAGATATAAACTTGCAATTTTGAGAACATATCAGCCTTTTTCCTTCCAGAATTGGAGTATATAACTTACAACTGTGAGTTGCTGTCTCACAATTCTGAGAACTGCTTAGATACAAACTCACATTTGCAAGAAAAAAAAATCAGAATTGCGAATTTGTATCTTGCAATTCTGACTTATACCTGAGTTTATAATCATTTATATCTCATAATCCATTGTTCTTTTTAGTAAGTCGCTTTGGATAAAAGCATCTGCTAAATGTCTAAATGTAAATATAACTGTAAGAAAAAAGTCTGTAAAGTTTGTGAGAAAAAAAAGTCAAATTTGCGAGATGTAAATTTGCAATTGCAAGAAAAAATCAGAATTGTGATATAAAAGCACACAATTACCTGTTTAATTTTTTTTATTCAGTGGTGTAAAACGTGCTTCCATACAAAACTGCATTGTTGAGAGAGAAAAGAACAACACCACAAAAACGTATCTGTGTATAAGAGTGTGTTTACACTTGTAGCTCAGTTCTCTTTGTTCCTTTGGCCTGAACCCAAGAATAAAAACAATATGTTAAGTCCAAACCTAAAGATGCAAAACAAAAGCTACTGATGCCTGGATCGAACTGTAATGGGCTACACAGCTCCTGTGTACCAGAGCCAAGGGAATGTAATCACGCAAGTGGCAAGTCACAAGTCGCAGTGTGTCATTGCATAAAGTTGCAAAAAAACCTACTAGAAGGAGCTAATGTGCTCTTGCTAATCACTCAAACCTTAACCCTCTGGCCAAATGGTCTAGAAATCACAAAAGGAGCTTAGCAAATGGTCACATCAAGTGTGCTTAGCAGGGGCACTTGTGAGTTTCTGAACCATACAATGTCAAATCGGACTTCACAGACACGCACAAGCAAGGGCTGCAAAACCACAAAAGCACAAATGTGCTGCTCCGTTGAGTGGAGCTGATGCAAATAATGCAACAATGCAATGCTTTATGCGATGTTTAGTATCAACAGGAGTGAAGACAATTGAGCTCACGTGATCTGCCTCCTGATTCTGCAGTGACTCAGTGACCCCCAGCGAGTCTAAACTGTAGTGCTGTGCGTATATTTGATTCTCTCAGGAACTTGAGATACCAGCCTCTACCAGCTGGGTGTGTCATTTGATTATAATGGATAATGTTTAATAACTACTGGCTTAAAATGGCCCGAGAACTGCATTTAGGCTCATCTGAGGAGCAAGTCACTGCAGAGTCATAACCTGGGAAACTTCAAAAATGATGTAAAAAAATTACACAAGTTGCCACGTGTTGAGGAACTCGTTTTTGTGAGTGTGAGAAGAGATTTGACTCACAGTTTCAGTAAGGATCAACTAGTTTCCTATTTCCTTGTCGATTTGTTTAATTTACTGCTGTTTGTTTTGGGAATTCGTAAATTACGTGCTGCTTTTCGTACTGCTTTTACAAGTGGTGTCACATTCTCAAAGACTTCAAACAAACTTACTGTACCATCAATAATACAAAAATGTGACACCCAAGTCAGTGAAACCCACTGAGTAAGAGAGAGAGAATGAGAACGACATGCAGAAAGTCAGACAATGAATCACTTAGTGTGGAATGTGATTCGGCCACTTGCATGTTTGACTAGGGAACAAGTCTCTGATAAGTTCCTCTTGGCTTTTTTGGGTCACCGCCACAGGATTTGAATCAAATCATATTACCACGACAGTTTCCACACTGGATCACATGACTAAAGGGCCCAACTGCTAAAGTGTTTGAAATCATGAGCCATTAAGCATTTATAATATAGTTTTAAAAGCATTATTTTTGCTCATTCTTACATTAAACTTTGGGATGTAGCTCACGCTGTATCATCTCTGCTATGAACATGAGAAAAGTATTTAGCTGGTTGAAGAGAGGTGTGCTTCTACTTCTGTAAGTTATATAATTTTAAGGAATAGTTCACACAAAAATGAAAATTCTGTCATTAATTACACACCCTCATGTTGTTCCAGACTTGTAAGAGCTAGATATTCGATATATTTTTGAAGAAATTCGAGAGCTTTCTGACCCTGCACACACATCAGTGCAACTACCCCGTTCAAGGCCCAGAAAAGTAGTAAGGACATTGTTAAAATAGTCCATGTGACATCAGTGGTTCAACCGTAGTGCTACAAAGCTACGAGAATACTTTTTGTGTGCAAAGAAAACAAAAATAAGGACAATTTCTTCTCTTCCGTGTTGGTCTTTGCCGTGAGTTCGCAAAAGTATCACGATGTATGCGTGTAGTGCTTGCTGAGGCAGGGGCCGGTGTTCTGATGTGGAACCTGGATGTGCAGCACCTTCTTTACAAGCAGAAAACGATGCATGCTGTACATAAAACAGCCTTCGTAAACATGTCTACAGATTTTGACAGAGAGGATGACTTGCAGTTTTTTGCCCAGCATAACTTAAACAAACCACAATATACAGACAATGAAAAAGAATGCACGTCAAAGTATGATATAGAAAAGACGAAACTGTTGAATAAAGTCGTTATTTTTGTTTTCTTCATGCACAAAAAGTATTTTCGTAGCCTCATAACACTAAGGTTGATTCACTGATGTCACATAGACTATTTTAACAACGACCTTACTACCTTTCTGGGCTTTGAACGTGCTGTCTATGCAGGATCAAACAGCTCTCCGATTTCAAAAATATCTTAATTTGTGTTCTGAAGATGACCGAAGGTCTTATAGGTTTGGAACGTGATGTTGAGTAATACTAAAATGTATTTATTAGTTTTTGTTGCCAGTTAATCTACTTTCAAATGTGCGTTCTGTGTCGGAATGTCTGTTTTTGTTTTGATCTGTCTTGATACCCAGGGTTTCCACTTGGTGAGTGTATTGCAACCATGGAAGCCAGCAAACAAACTGGGTCAGAGATCGCAGATTCTACCTGACCTAAAAAGCCTCGGCATCCATCTAAATAGTTTTGTGACCAGAAAACGTGGATAAATCAACTTAGGCTGTCACTAACCATTATTTTGGCAATCGAGTAATCGGTCAATTATCTTGACGATTAATCGAGTAATCGGATAATTATTATTAATTTTTTTAGATAATGAAAATAAACAATTTAATCTATTGTAATCAAATGGTTTTATTAAACAAAACTGTGAAAATACATAATGTATTATAAATAATAGAACTAATGTGCATTATTGTAACGTGACTCGTCAGAAGCGTGAATAGATCCAATTGCGAGCTTTATTGAACAGAACGTGGTCAGACAGGCAAGGTCAATCTCCAACAAACAGTGATATCCAGGGCAAGACAAGAGCGTAATCCAATAAACAGGCAGAACGTCAAAATACCAGAGAGCAGTCCAAAGTAACAAATTAACAAGGCAATGAAACGAGACAAGAACTATGGCAATGAACAAGGTAAAACTATGACTATGGAAAATAACAAAACAAGGCAATGAAACAGGGAAACCACTTGGTAGAGTCCGCACAGGCAAAACAATACTTAGTGAGGGTCTGTTTGGCATGGCCCTCTTTATATGGCCACCAAACACAAAGTAACCATAGAAGCAGCAGAGGGAGCGGTAACAGACAGTACATGGTAAGGGCTCCCACTGCTGGCGTGGCGTTACAATTATGCATTATATAAAATGTCTGCAGAGAGTACTAACAGCCTGACGATTGTTTTTACATATTAAAGTGCAATCTAATCCTTCTTTAATATTGATCAAACAACATTTAAATCAAATATCCACTTAATCTTTAATGTTTGGCCATTTCTTTAAGACAGAAATGCTACAGTCATTTCTTGAATATGTGGACATCAAAACAAATCATTACAAATCATTACAAATATGACAAAATGGAGAACGTTGCATTCCTAGATTAACATTATAATATGCAGAGATGGAGTTTGAGATGCTCCACACATGCAAATGCTAACTGTTTGTGTGGAGCAGCATTTACTGTGAACGAAGCTGCTCTGAGATGCACGTAAGTAACCTCAATAATTAAAGTGCATATATTAAACTAGCAACGCATAGGCCTATATTTATTTAACTGAATCGTAGCATTTGTGAATTCACAATAGCATTATGATTTTCTTTCTGATTTTTAAATGGGTATAATATAACATGCACCCTCAGAAAACATCATGGGATTAAATGAGTGAATGAGTGCACTCCATAATGTCCCCTATGGTTTTGGACACCACTAAAAATAGCAGGGCTGGCAAACTCTGGTTCTGGAGAGCCGCAGTCCTGCAGAGTTCAGCTCCAACTCTAATTAACCCTCACCTGCCTGTTGCATCCTAGTAACCCTTCAGACCTTGATTAGCTCAAGTTCATGGCTCTCCAGACACAGCCAAACTTCCAACAGAACACTTTAGCAATTGGATAGATAGGAGTTTTCCAGGCCATGAGTACATGATATTCAACACTGTCTTTGTTTTGCTACACTGATTTTTGGTCTTTTAGCAAAAGCTTTATTTATGTTGTTAGCTGCACTATAAGGTGGCTTAAATACACACACAAACAGAGTCATGAAGGATGCTTTTGATCATTCCCTTTGTTTTGGTCTGCCTAACCACTCTAGTCCTTTGTTGCTGATGTTTGTGCATGCTGTTACTAAGGCTACCTTTGATTGAAGAGGTCTGAAGTGCCTCTTGAGCTCTTTTCAAACCCCTTTAACCTCTGAAAACAGAACCTGGTCAGACATGGCCTTGTTTATAATTCTTTTAACTTCAATCATCAAATGAGATAAAATGTGGGTGGGGGTGGACTTCATGTGTGTGTGTACTGTAACAACGAGCCGGTTCAGTCCAGTTGGGTCTGTCACCCCCTCAAAAATTTCAGATGTACCTTAAAACACCCAGCAGCTCCATTTTTAGCTCACTAGTCAACAATGTCCACATTCTCAGGCCTTGAAAAGAATGTGTTGGAACCAGTATGTGTGCATTGATATTGTGTTTTGTCATTAAACGCCCTATGACGACATTCCATCAGGACAATCTACGCTTACAAAACACAACCTGGTCAAAGAATAACTAAGCATTTGCAATGCAATCGAACAGGAAATCATGCAGTAAAACTGTAACTACAAACAAAATGAATCACCCACAAACAAAAGGAATTCTTTGAAACTGTGCATGGGTAGTTATTTATATATATGTATTAAATTAAGATTTAAGAAGTTGAAATTAAAATGTATACAGTAAGTCCATAACAGTTTGGACACTTAAAAGAGACTTATCTTTAATTCTTAAATCTTAAAGTCACTGCATTAGATATCAAAGCAAGTAACATCTGCAAACAAATGATGCTGATGATGAATTTTTCGGAGCCATTTTTACAGTAATTTTTTCCTCTGGTCTGTCAGTGGTTTCACTCAGGTGTCCAGCAGTGTAACCACAGGTGTAGTTCACCACATTAACTACGAACATCATTCACTAATGTTTAACAATCACAAGGTCACACAATACTTTTTGTCTTCATTTTGAACAGTATGTCTATTTTGAATCCTACAAAAAAAATTGTGAAAAAACTTAAAATAAACACCATATCATTTGACATTCTGCTATCTAATGACATGCCAATAACTATACATATGTATGTGTTTTTTAAAGAAGTCTCTTATGTTGATCAAGGCTGCATTTATTTGATCAAAAATACAGAAAACTGTAATACTGCGAATATTTATAATATAAAATAATTGTTTCTATTTTAATATACTTTAAAATATAATTTATTCCTGTGATGCAAAGCTGAATTTTCATCAGCATAGAATTATTGATGTTGGCTACTATTTTGTTGGAACCTGTGACACTTCTTTCAGGATACTTTAATGAATAAAAAGTTAGAAAGAACAACATTTATTCAGAATAGAAATCTTTTCTAACATTATAAAGCTTTGCTATCATTTTTATCAACTTAATAATAAAAGTATTTTGCTGAATACAAGTATTAATTTCTTCCAAAAAAAAAAAAAAAAAAGAATAACAATTTACTGACCCCAAACTTTTGAACGGTAGCGTATATTCTTAGAAAAGACTTCTATTTTAAATAAATGCTGTTCTTTTTCATATTTCATTCATCAAAGAATCCTGAAAAAAGTATCATATGTTCCAAAAAATATTAAGCAGCACAACTCATTGCAACATTGATAATAAATCTGCAAACTAGAATAATTTCTGAAAAATCATGTGACTCTGAATACTGAAGTAATGATGAAGAATTCAGCTTTGATCATACGAATAAATGAGATTTTACTGTATATTAAAATATAAAAAAATATGTTATATTTTATAATAACAACATTCTGCTTTTTTTCTGTATTTTGATCAAATAAACAGTTTTGATGAGCATATATATATATATAAGGAAAATGACACATCATTGTATTTTGTAATGTAAAACAGTTAATCGATACTGTATAAACATGTTGATTCTTAAAGGGATAGCTCAATAGTTCACCCAAAAATAAAAGTTTTGTCATCAATTACTCACCCTCACCCACCTAAGTTTTCTGTCCATGCAAACAAAAATGTGATGCTTCAGAAAGTTCAGAGATATTGTAAATGTAATCATACAATGGTTTACTCCAAATCTACTAAAGAGACTCACTTTTTTTTTAAAAAACAGATTTAATTTACACTTCTATTTATATTGATCAATGCACGTACTGTATATAAACCATATAAATATGATAACTTTGTTAAAGTTTTGGACTTCAAAGTTGCATCAACTTTAATTGAAGATCAATAAAAACAATACAAATAACCTAATTTGTGATTTGAAGATGAATGAAAATTTTAAATAACACTCAGTTGATGACAAATTTCAATTTTGCATGAGCTAACCCTTTAAATGTACAAATCTGCCATGTACTTAGTCTCTCAAATTAATATGAGCTCATAAAAGCTGCATGACAATAACAAAATAATTACAAAAACGCTGTAAAATAGTTTTAGATGCAGCACATCACATTGCAGGACACTACCCATACATGTGTTTACACAACTTTGTGGCATTACAAATACCCCATGACTAAACAAAATTTGATGACGTAAAGCTAGTCCTTTTTGTAACACATTACTCTCTCAACAACAGCCGAACCCAGACAGACAGCTTTTCATTCTCTCTCAGCATTTAAAAGCTGCAGCACCCTTTTCTTCTGCTTTTCCATTGAGAAGTACTTTAAAAAGTCAATTCTGTTAATGTTTAATAAAGTTAAAACAAGGCTGCGGACGAGAGGCTGTGTACTCCTCCCATGCCCAGCAATTTAATGTTTGCAGAAAGCGTAACCATGTTACACAACAGCATCCATATTAGACTAATTAGAATATTAGGGCAAAGCAGCTATTTCTGGTGTTCATTTAATGAAAAGTATATTTTAATAGTATCTTGTCTGCAACATGTCATCATACTATAATATACTATAATTGTAAAATCGACATTAACATTCCTAAACTGAGTCTCAGCCTCCTCCCCCATCACACACAAACACACACAGCTTGAATGCCCAAGGGTGGGGTTATATACACACTGCCATGTTTAAACAAGACTCACGGTCAGCTGGATAGCCACCTCCTCCTTTTCCCTCCAACCTGGTGGCTCAGGTTTGTCTCACCTTATTTCGGAAACACGGAAGAACAGAAGTCACAGGAGAAACAGCGTGCAGCTGTGAAAACTGATTCCCACCAAACAAATCACCCCCAGGCCTCTGACGGTAAGCAGTTTCTCTGTATTTCAGTATTCACTGACACAGGAAAAGTTAATTGTTATTTGTTTATGTTTTGTGTGTGTGTGTGTGGTTTTTTTTTTTACAAGTAAGGAGAGTTATTTGAGTCTAAAATGATTTGATAGGAAAAAAATAAAGTTAAAAAAATCTTGTAATGTCTTATTTACAATACCAAGCTGAGAATACGATTTTAAAAACTAAGCATTAAAACAGTTGCAGTAATACTTCTTAATGTTACAAAAATACTTAATGAATATTTAAAACCTTATATCAGGCAATATTAGACTTTAAATCGTGCTGTTATTTTCCGAGCATCAAGTATGAGGCCGCACCGGCCTGCTGCTAACTTATTTAACGTTAGACCGCTAACAGCATGAGAGTGAAAATGTTGATTTTATACAACCGTTCAATAAGGTAATATTTAATAACTTACATTTTAGTGACAGTTTTGCCAAATATTTTGTCTGCTGCTCAGCCAGCGAAGATCCCAAGCGAGGCAAAATCAGCTGTCGCGTATCCATTCAAAACACAGAAAAGACGTTAATGATTGAATCAATGTTTGAATGAATCGGTTCAGTGAATGATTCAATGTCAGTGGCAGTATTCAGATCGGCATTCTGCCTTCGCACTCTTACTATTTCGGCCATGTCTTCTTATTATGACAGAAGTACTAAGAGTGGTGTAAGCCCATTTCCACCAAGTATAAAAAAGGTAAATGCTACTTGCAATTGCGAGTTTACATCTTGCACTTCTGCCTTTTTTCTCAGAATAGCGTGATATAAACTGGCAATATTAATATAATCGCAAAATAAACTCGCAATTCCGTGTTATAAAGTCACAATTGCAAAACATAAGCTCGCAATTCTGAAAAATATAGTTCATTTTTTCTTTTTCTCAGAATTGCAAGATACAAACTCACAATTGTGAGAAATAAAGTCAGAACTGTGAGGTTTTTATCTTGCAATCTTGCAAGAAAAAAAGTCTATTGCGATATAAAAATTATTATTCAGCGGCGGAAATGAGCTTCCATAGATATGCTATTCTGACTTGTAGTCAGTCACTTGTTCTGTTCAGGAATTAATCAGTATCTTAAAACGACTCATTTGAGCGAATGATTCAATGACACACTCACAAAGACTGAAAGACTTGTCGCCACCTACTGGTTTATTGATGTAGACCTGAATCCCTACAACTAATGTACGGTCTAATACCCATTCAGCCAATCAAATTTACCATAACTTTAGGCCCTTTCACAATAAGAAAGAAAGATTACAGTATTACAGTAATTATAAGGTTTTATTTATCGTTCTAATTATATGATAATAGGGACGCCCACATCATACCTACAACGATAATGACACAGATAAAGGATATGTTTGGAATAATTTTCAAAATGATTTCTTTTCCAGCTTAGCACATGTACGTCTGCAAGATGTCTGTTAAAGATTGCTTCATCTGAAAAGCATCTGCTGTGTACAGACATCTGATAAACATCTTTAAAATGTCAGTTTTATGACATAAACATCTTAAGACATTTCCTAACTATCTATTTGACGTCTAACAGGAATCGTCCTAGAGATGTAGTGCCGCTGAGCAAACACTCCTGATGAGCAAAAGTTTTCCTGATGTAAACATGAACATCAAATAGACATCTCTGATATATATGTGTGCTATTAGGGAATGTTCTTAGCTTGAACAGGTTTTGTAGTATAATGTTCTTTCTGTCACATGTCTTGTTATACAATCTCTCTTTTACTGTGCATAAAAAATACATTTTCTTTCCCTAGGAATATTCAAGGAAAATCTGATATTTGGCACCAGTTATGTTTGAACAGTTCTAACAGACTGAGACAGGAACTGAGGCTCTTGATTATTCGTTCTCGATTTGCTTCTCCAGGCTGACACCATGAATATCTCGCTTGAGAACCCCTATGGTGATGTCACCATCCCTCGTGCCAAGCTGCGGGATCAGGCTGATTCCAGCACCATCATCATGAACCCGATGGCCTTAGAAAGCTCCTACAACAATCGCAACTCTGGCTTAAACCCCTACAGCAGCTTCAAAACCCCAGGGGAGACCAACACGTCAAGCGTGCCGGTTTACGGAGAGGCCAGGAACGGCCAGAACCCCCCTCCAGCTTACACGGTGAGGGACAGCGACGAGCAGGTGGGACGCTGCTATGCCTGTTGCTGCCGCTGCCGGAGGAAGAAGTGAGACTAGACTTACACTGTGAAGCAAAGGATTATGGGTTTGCAATTTGGAACCACCATTCAACCTCTCAAATTGTGGAAGCCAAAGACTGGATTTTAGGGCTCCTTTAGCTGGAGATCATCACACTACGGTTTGGACAAAACAAGAGCTGGTGTTCTGTAATTGAACCGAAACCTATTATATTAAATATTTACTTTTGGCTACATTGTTTTGTTGGCACAGTTAAGTTCAGATGGATTGCTCCTGTTGAACCACATTAAAGCAGCCTTACTTTTGTGTGGCATGCTTAGATACTCCCCTTTATTTTAGCGTCACCTAATTGTTCCCATACACGTACTTAAAATTCGGCTTTCAATAAGGACTAAGTTATTTGACTCAAGTTGTTGTTAATGGAGTGTTTCTATAAAATTCTAATGAGGTTGAACAGGTTTTACTGGTGCACACAGAGGTGGGCTCTCTTCACAATACAACAGGGTGGACTTCTCCAAGTTTCTTTGGGTTTTTGAGCCACACCCTGACATGCCGTCAGACGCAGGTCTTTGAAACTTGAGGAAGAACCCTTGTTCTTTCTCAAAGGGAAACACAAAAAGACACTGTCAACTTTGAATGTGGAATGAGTGTTGTGCCATCCGAGTTTCTATTGAACGAGCTTTTCTGGTTGCTGTAGACATAATGCTGACACATTGTGTCTAGGATTGCCAAAGAGACTATTTAGTACAACATAAAACCTTTATAGTACTAGAATTATTTGATTATAAGCAATATTATTAGAGTAGTTAGATTTAATACAATGGGTCGTGGACAGTTTTTTTAGACACAAGACTGTGAGCCTGACTGTTGTAAATAAGCTAAAAATATGCCAAACAAAATGTTTCAGATGTCTGTATATGTTAGGCACAGTGATCGATATATTTTTTGATACATAAAATCACTTTTGTCTCTGTAAGCAATTGTCTTCAACTCATTTTACTTATGAACTTCTCAGCGCTTCCTGCAAGGTGACTCAGTCGGTCTCTGTGACGACAAATTCTTTCTAGCTGAGTAAAGGCAGTATTATCAGTAACTGAACCGGTTTGGGATGCAATGCCCTGGGAGCAAGTTCCTGGAACAAATACACATGGAGTCCAGATCAGCCGGTTTACAGGTGTCAAGAAACTCTGTTACCTGGAATCTGCAGTACTGCAGTATTTCCAGTATATAGGGTTATTATTGTCCAGTTTTGACATTAACTATTAAACTTATGTTTAATTAGATTTATTTTCAGCATAGTGCTGGAGAGTTCATGTAAAGTTGACCAAAAGTTAGCAGACATAGGGGGGAGAGAGTCAAACATTTGAAACACAAAAAATCAGTTAAAAAAAAATTAGTTCTTGATAGATTCGAAGGGAAACTCTAAATTGTAAAGTTAAAAGCTAATTTAAATTAATTTAAAAATACTGGAAAATTGATTATCTATTATCTTGAGGTTTTTGTATATTATTAATAATTATTAGCCCATTCTTAAATTGAGTTTTATTCATTTATTTTTTTGAGAGTGGTGACTAAGTTTACAAAGTTTTATAACAAGATTAATAACTGTAGTAAATGTATTACTTTTGGCTGAAACTGTGGTTTCTAACTAATTGTCTTACAAAGGTCGTACAAAATAGGCTAATTATCACTTAAGCCGTCACTAATTATTTATAGGTTAGAATAGCGTGGGGATACACCAATGTAAACAAAAATGAAAATATCTGACTCCATACATGATAAGAGGAAATTCCGCCCTAACTAGAACAAATGTGCTTGGTTTTTACGAGATGAATGGAAATAAGTATTGATGTGGTTCTCGCGATAATTAATGTGTTTAGTCAGTGCAGACTGACATTACTGCCATTAGGGGGAGTGCGCTTATTAAAATACAACCCTTAGACAGATTATAATTATTTTTATTTATTTATTTTATTATTTCATTTATTTATTTGTATAGCCTTTTTACAGAACATATACTGAAGGCAAGTTGAAGACGGTTTCCTCTGCTGTGGTACGGTAGTGCAGTGATGAAATCAAATTATTAGATCGAATCATATTTAAGCATGCTGTGATACTAAACTGGCATCTATCTTGTCTAAATCTTTTTTGGCAACAACACATGAGGCTTTGTGAACGATTGCCATCACGCCACCGCGCGTGATGCTTTTTTACTTAACCTAAAACTATTTTAATTCGTATTTTTATTTACATAAAATATTATAAATACAACCTTGCCTCATATAAATTAAGAATGACATGTAATATTTGTACAAAAGGAATGAGTTTGTCACTCGGTGAATCAGACTAAGATCTGCAAAGAAAAAAGTAGAAAAAGTGTAACTATGATTTTTATTGATTACCATTTGTATAACCATAGTTTTACTACAGATACCATGGTTAAACTATGGTTAGTGTAACAAGAGTGGTTACAATGGTTAAACCATAGTAACCATGTTGTTTTTGGTTTATTTGTAGTAAAACCATGATTAATTTTCGTAAGGGGAAAAAAATACATACCAACCAGATACACATGTCTGTAACTGTTTTAACCTAAAATTGATCAAATTTATATAATGTGAAATAAAAAATTAATTTTGTTTGTCAACAGTTATAAAGTCCAGTCCCTGATAGCACACGTACATTACGGAGATGTCAAATGTCTGCACTTACATCTGCAAGGTGTATTTTTAGTGTTTGCTCATCTGCAATACCTCTATAGGATGTTTCTTATCAGATGTCAAATACAGGTGCATCTCAATAAATTAGAATGTCGTGGAAAAAAATCATTTATTTCAGTAATTCAACTCAAACTGTGAAACTTGTGTATTAATTAAAATTAAGTGCACACAGACTGAAGTAGTTTAAGTCTTTGGTTCTTGTAATTGTGATGATTTTGACTCACATTTATCTCAACAAATTAGAATACTTCATAAGAAAAACATTTTTAGTGAATTGTTGGCCTTCTGGAAAGTATGTTCATTTACTGTATACGTTCTCGGTGCTTTTGCTTCAATTACTGCCTCAATTTGGCGTGGCATGGAGGTGATCAGTCTGTGGCACTGCTGTGGTGGTATGGAAACCTAGGTTTCTCTGACAGTGGTCTTCAGCTCATCTGCATTTTTTAGTCTGTTGTTTCTCATTTTCTTCTTGACAATACCCAGTAGATTCTCTATGGGGTTCAGGTCTGGTGAGTTTGCTGGCCAGTCAAGCACACCAACACCATGGTCATTTAACCAACTTTTG
>JAHKKF010490934.1:0-12500 GCA_019740295.1 Labeo calbasu | reverse complement strand
TATCTATCTATCTATCTATCTATCTATCTATCTATCTATCTATCTATCTATCTATCTATCTATCTATCTATCTATCTGCCTATCTGCCTGTCTATGTATTTATCTGTCTGTCTGTCTATCTATCTATCTATCTATCTATCTATCTATCTATCTATCTATCTATCTAATAATTTAAACATAAACAGTTTAACACAATAGAACATGTGAACATTCATACACAGTATTTAACATGTATCTATCCATCTATCTGTCTATCTGTCTGTCTATTTGTCTGTCTATTTGTCTGTCTATCTGTCTGTCTGTCTGTCTATCTGTCTATCTGTCTATCTATCTGTCTATCTATCTATCTATCTATCTATCTATCTATCTATCTGTCTGTCTGTCTGTCTGTCTGTCTGTCTGTCTATTTGTCTGTCTATTTGTCTGTCTATCTATTTGTCTATCTATCTATCTCTCTATCTATCTGTCTGTCTGTCTATCTATCTATCTATCTATCTATCTATCTATCTATCTATCTATCTATCTATCTGTTTGTCTGTCTATCTATCCATCTATCTGTATATCTGTCTGTCTGTCTATCTATCTATCTATCTATCTATCTATCTATCTATCTATCTATCTATCTGTTTGTCTGTCTATCTATCCATCTATCTGTATATCTGTCTATCTATCTATCTATCTATCTATCTATCTATCTATCTGTCTGTCTGTCTGTCTGTCTGTCTGTCTGTCTGTCTGTCTGTCTGTCTATTTAACAATTTAAACATAAACAAACAGTTTAACACAATAGAACATGTGAACATTCATACCACAGTATTTAACATGTAAACTCACACATGCTGAGGATCACTGTGGTAGACAGTAGGGAAACACACTGAGGTCAGACATTAGTAGACACATTACACACATTATACATTACACATTATCTATCTATCTATCTATCTATCTATCTATCTATCTATCTATCTATCTATCTGTCTGTCTGTCTGTCTGTCTGTCTGTAAGAATATGTATCTCTCTATTTTCTATCTATTTTTATCTAAAACAAAGTTTGTCAGTTTTATTTTTTACATTGAAATTTGAATTGCTATTGTGCATCTTGTTTTGTTACCTCAATTCTAAATTCAGTTCTGAATGATGCACAACCCAATCAATGCTACAAATAAAACCAAAACTAAATCTGTTTCACCACATCAACAACATTGAGTTGATGTGAATGGGAGTGATGTAATTTCGCTGTGTCACGCAACCGCATACTCGCTTGAAGATTTCGATGGGAACACACTCTTTCATTTATGCCCACCCCCGCCGAACCAGCCACCCACCCTGTCCAAACCTCCTTGTTCCAGAACCTCATAATTTACAAATACACCGTTTACTTTTCTTTCTTCCACCACTCTGTTTCTTCCTTTATTCTTTCTTTGTCATAAACATGCATTCACCTGTTGTCTTTGTTATACAACACAGTTGAGCCAATGCATTTGTTGTTTGTCAAACAAATCTTACAGTTCAGTATCAGATGACTAGCTTTTGAGGCAAACTGACACATGTTGCTTTTCTGCATCTTTTGGTCATCTGTGTTTTCAGAGGCCAGTGGTGAAGACCAAAGGTATGACTAAGGTGTTTATTTACGCCATCCCTTTCCTCTTTCCTGCAAATATGCTCTTTTATGCCTTCACCTTTTTATAACTCTGTTTAAACTCTTACTTTCATTTTTTGCCCACGTTGCCTTTCTTGCATGTTTCTCTCATTGCCGTTCTCTTTGAGAAGGGATCATGTTTATGTCTGCAGTCTGCATTTCAGTCAGTCGTACCAGTATGTCTCCAATACCTAAATCCAATTACATAGTCTGAGGGAAAAAAATCTAATAATGGCCCTTAGAATGCTGGTTCCTCATGAAAGAAATAAGCACTTAAAATGTTTTATTCATATTTTTTTCCAGGTTTCTGTCTTTATAACCCACACATGGGAAATTAATTCAACAGATCATTAAAAACAGAAACATATGCATAAACTCCAAACACTTGAGATCAGTAATATAGTGTGAAATGACTTAACACTATGCACCAAACTCATAAAAATGTATTAGTATTTCATAATAGCCTATTCGTAATGGTGTGTGGCACTGCCAAGCAACAGAAACTTTCCTAATCAACTAGAGTGGAGAGTGAAAGAATGAGGTGGAGAGGGTAATGTTTTGTTTATGAGTTTTTTAAAGTTTAAATATGAAAACAGATTTGTCAGGTTTTACTGCATTATTTTATGTGTATTATTTAAAAATGATTTATGATGTCTATACGTTTTTGATTGCTAGTCAACTGTGGTATCTTAGTAATGTGAACATGTATCTAAAGTACTTCCTGATTGTACTTTTAGTACTATATTATTTAAGTTGACTTGACAAAATTCTAGTTATAATTAGTTTACACATTCATTCTAAGTAAAGTGACCAAATCCAACCACATTTTATCATGTTCATTCCACTTAAATGAAATCTACAATGTACGTACAATAAGACTACAAGATAATATTTTTAAAGGACTTTTTTACAATAGGATGCAGATGTGAGCAACTGCTTGACTGTATTTTGATTCTAGATTGATATTCTTTCAGAAACAAATAGAATTAAAGTTTTTAGTTTTTTTGCCCTCCTCATTAAAACTTTGTTCAGTGCTATTGTGTGACCTTTGACACTTTCTATTGGAGAGCCTCTCATTTATATGATGTGGTTCTTGTGTGACGTAGGATTCATGTTGTGTCTCTGTCTCTTCCCTCCCTGTTCTCCTTTATTGTTGGTGGAGCTCAACCAATCCCCTCCCAGCCCATCATATCCCAGAGTCCCCAAAACCCGAGCATCTGGTTGTGCCTCAGCACCCACTTCCGACCACAGTTTTTCAAACAGGCAGAGAGGGCCTTCTTTCCCGAAAATAACTTGGATGGCGAGAGGCAATGTACTATAGCTCTCAGTGGCAATAGAGTTTCTATGTCAGGGTGTGAAATATAGACAATATTTTATGCTTCTTTTACATTAACATATGACCTTCTGCTTCGTACAAAGTTCTTTTCAAGCTCTTGATATAAAATGAATGCTCTTTGCATTCTACAAAGCATAAGACAGAAGAACAAACAAAGGAAAAGAGTTCATTAGCAAAACGCTGTAATCATGTGGATGGTTTGGGTGTAGTCTAAGGCCTAAACACAAGTCTATACAAACAAAGCAAAGTTCAAAAAGCCTCTGAGCTAATATAGATTCATATTCATAAAACACCTCACATTTTCTCTGTAACTTCATATGTAGCTTGCTTAAATTGATTTATTTTATCTACATAAAAGCTTTTAATGGTCGATACATAAAGCTTTTAAAGCGTCATGGCTGCCAAGCAACTCAGTCCGACCCCAGATCTCTCGAACAAAAAGACATAAACACATATGGAGAAAACTCTCCGCAATGCTAGCCTGTTTATTTGGTTTTTGAAATCAAAAGAATTGCACAAAAATATTGAGAGTGGAAGTTTCTCAACCATGTCTTCAGCTGTGCCATGTCATCTAGCTTGTAATGGCTTGCGTGTAACACGCGAACGTTCGCAAACATAGACCGTTTTTTTCTTCAATAGGGCACAGACTTTATAGCTTAATTCACAAAAACTGAGCCTCGGAAGAAAGTGTGTCTGTTACGCACGTATATTGAGCAGCTGTAGCTAGCACTTAATGTGAAATAGATGGAACTCAAACCCTCAGTCGACAATTCCCATGTTGGTCCACTCAATACATCTGTCCCTACCACACGGTCATTAGGCTTTCATTTACCGTTTCCCCAAGCGACTTTTTCTTAGGTCAGTCTGAGGTCAATCCAATACTCAGCAGAGGCTTGAAAAGAACTGGTGTGGATCTGAACGGGTAAACCAGATCAGATTTCAGCCACTCTACTCCACTTCCCTGACTCATCAAGCACCCCTGGAGAATTAGGTCACACAGAACACACACACACACACACAGACACACATATATATGGCTGTTTCTTCATCTATAAGCACTTTTGGCCTGGTGGACTTTAAGAAAATAAAGTCTCTTAAAACACTTTGCACACTCTAATTTATTTATTTTATTTACCCACTAGCAATGTGTAGTATATATATCTCTGGATAATTGTTTGTCATCGATGTCATTGCCTCCACATCTCAAATTATGTTTTGTGTTTGATAGCATTATGTGATGGAAATATTTTAGATGTTGAAATATAATAGATTTTAATATAATTTTAATAAAATTGTAATCTCTTTTGTCTTATTAATTTAATTTCTAGCTTTTTTCACTGATTTTAAATTGAAATAGTTACAATATCATCATCACACTTTTTCATAATATTACAAAATTGTTGTTTAAAATATTACAAAAACATCTGTTCTCATAGTATTTACTTTGATTAGTCCTTGTTTTCTTCACACACCTCATTCAATATTTTTTCAAAATTATTTTCTGACAATGTTGTCTCGTTCTTACACTAACTTAAAAAAAAAAAATTGAGCAAAATTTTTTGGCGTGGTGGAAATGGTGCCACCTTCGCAAAGACCCGCCCCCATTCGTTACTGTTGCTATGTCTAAGAAGCCATGCACTTTCATGCCACACATTATGTTCTCATGCAGTGAAAAATACATCACGGAGCAAAAACGAAACTGACAGCGCACTGACAAGACAGAGCAGGTTTCGTAGGTATAAAACAAAGTCTTAGCTTTCAAATTTTGTAATTTTTAAAGAAATTCAAACAATAAAAAACGTTTTGTGGCTCTTTAATGTGTAATGATCTTTAACCGAACATCTCTTCCTTACTAGTTATAGCACAAAATAAACGTGAATGAACATCAACCATGGAAAGATGTCAATACACACTATTTTTCAAGTTCAAGTCCATCAGCGTTATTCTACTCTCTTATCTATTTTGTTTGTCGGGCAAAAATGGCAGATTCAGCATTATGATTGGTCAGATCACCTGTCAGTCAAACTCCCCAAATGAGTCAATTGTGGGACAGTTATAATCAGTGTTGGGGAAAGTTACTTTTAAAAGTAATGCATTACAATATTGCGTTACCCCCTAAAACAGTAACTAATTATGTTAGTTACTTTTTATGAAAAGTAATACTTTTTAGTTACCTTTTAAATCTGGACAGGGTTTGCTTGTTTGTTTTTATTATAAAAAGTTATATTTTTGGCAAATGATCACAGCAAAAGCCTGAAGAAAAAGTAAATCTACTTATATACAGTAGAACACGTGAGACGAAAGAACAACAAGTGTTAGTTCATCTTGAGTAATATTTGCTTATTAGTGTGGTTGAATTGGATTATCGAAGGTAAGCAGCCAAGACACTGGTTAATAAAATGGGAATAAATACATAAAGGATAATTGTATTTGTAAAGGATATTTTGATATTATTTAACGTTTAATTATTGCAGGTTTGAGTTATATTCTGAGTTGCATTTTACTGTTTTTATTCATTTTAAGGAATACTGAATCTGTTTTTTTTGTGCGTTAATTAATGCATGTTCACATTTATTCTAGAACTAAAGTAACATCTTACTCCCTATTTCTCTCACTCTAACTGGTGTTACTTATTTGACAAAGTAATAATTTGTAAAAGTAATGCGTTACTTTACTAGTTACTTCAAGAGTAATCTGATTACGTAACTAGTGTTAGTTGTAATGTGTTACCCCTTAACACTGGTTACCACATTCACGCAATATTTAAGCTTTTTTTGTATTTTACTATTTGTTTAGATAATATTTTTAAACGTAGTGATTTATATTTTAATGCATAGTCATATTTTAAGATTTCTATTTTCCTGCCTTCAGCTCAAATTGCAACCCTGCATAGGATAAGTGGTATGGAAGATGGATGGGTGGACAGAAGGAATTCTGGGTGTGTGACAAGGGTAAAAGCAATAAAATCTATACATTCCCAGTCAATTTTTTGTGACTTCCTACAACAAATGAAGAAAACAAACAATAAAGTCTGTAAATGAGAATAATCCCTGCAACATAAGAGTTGAAAAAACACCTATATACAGCAAAGCATTACTTGACTGCTAGTAATAATATTTAGATGGGGCTTAGTGTTTCCTGCAGTCTGTTCTACAGTATTCTCCTTGTAATCCCACATTATTGTATTTTTTTATAATATCCCTTTCTGTGGGCAGATATTCCCCTCCCTTTCCAAAGCTTTAAAAGGGAAATGACTGGTGTTTATAAGGTGTTAATGGCCAAATTTGTTTTTGCCCAAGTTTATTCAAAGCAGGCTCATTAAAATCATGTACAGTACGTCCATGAAAGGACATTAAACAAGGGTGGAGTGGGAGATTTAACTCCTGGCACGCATGCTTGTGCCTCTGTGTTTTTTCTGGCTTCCTCAAACAGCCACTTGTCCTTCGTGGCATTGTTATTCACATGAAGTTCAGGGCCATTGTTTGAACTTTAAACAGTTTCTGGTGGCATCGCCCTGTGGCCGTCTGAACCCTGGGTCTAATTTCAAACCTCTGCTCTAGCGGTATGATCTAGTAGCCTTGCTATGTTGCGGTTTTGCCCTGTGCGTTGAAAACACAAGCTCGTAAAACAACACAAGTGAGAAGAAAAGAGCTTCCTGGAAGGAGGACAATAGTTACCTTGAATCAGTCCCAGGTCTCACAAGTTGGCCAGTGAACACGCTTGAATGTATGTATGTGTGTGTGTGTGTGTGTGTGTGTGTGCCTGCAGTCATTTCACAGTTTTCTCTCCTCCTTCTCCCAGCCGCCACCACTCTGGAGCTTTCTGATTATTTTACTGGGAAAGAAAAAGTAAACATGGCAGCTGTGTGTATGTGTGTGTGTGAGTGCAGGACAATTGCAGTTCTCACAGGGAGCAGCCAGAGGTAGACATAATGACTCACCTCCCGGCCTGGTCAGGTACGGGTGAGTGACGGGCGCGTCTACCAACATACACACACTTCTCACTGCCATGACGGTGGGCGGATGGCTCTGCTGCTCCTCTATGACCGTTATTGTCCAAAGAGAAGTACGAGGCATCCGTCCAAAGGCTCTGTAGGTTGGCTTGAATTTACTGTTGTGTGGAACAGGCCGATTCTCTCATGGTGCCAGGTTGTAGTATGGCCGGAGGTGGTCATGTTGACTCACAGTGGGTAAAGTGGGTTGGAGACACATATCCGAGCTGAGAGGTGGTGATGGATGGATGTGGTCATTCAGAGGTAATAGCTAAAGCAAATGATGGTGATTATTGAGGTTTCTTCAGTGCTAGGCAGAAGGGCATAACTAGGGGAAGCTCATGGATCCACTGGACCACCCACACCCATAGAAAAATAACACATACCCAAAAGAAATGAAGCACAAGGCTTAGAGGTCACTGAAAACAACAATGACTGAAACAACCTCATACACACGTTGTATGAAACCTAATGAGCTGCCTTTTTAGGCTGGTATTTTTAATAACTATCAGTTATGCAACATTAATAGAGAAGGCACTAAATAAATTAAAAGTAAAAACACATTAAAATCAGTTTAAGATAATACATGCTAAAGTAAATGTAGGCATTGTACATCATAATGTACAGTATCCACCTTATTTCTCCTGTAAGAGTGAGTGTGGTAATATTGTAATATTTATGGTTGTGGCTTCCGGTCTCATCCGCGTCCAGCTATTTTTAGCTGTACAAAACAGCTTGTTTTGCTGCTTTATATTGCATATTTGCTGCTTGATCTTACCATATTATTTTAATGTATTATCTTAATTATGAACACACTGGTTTGTAGTGCAAATAGTTTTACCATTTACTGCACATTGTTATTCTTCTCGTTATTTCCCACTGTAAAAAACTATTTGTTGAGTCAACTTAAAATAATTTGTTACCTGGCTACCTTAAAATTTTAAGTTCAGTCAACTCAAAGTTTATTGAACTTGAAATGTTAAGTTGTACTAAGTGACAACTTAGATATTTGAGTTGAGTCAACTTAAAATTTTAAGGCAGCTGGGTTACTTACTCAGATTTTAAGTTTAACAAACACAAATATCTAAGTTGCCACTTAGTACAACTTAACATTTCAAGTTGACTTAACTTATTTGAGTTGACTGAACTTAAAATTTTAAGGCAGCAGGGTAACACATTATTTTAAGCTGACTCAACAAATTGTGTTTTTTGTTTTTTACAGTGATATAGCAGCTAATGAACTGGAAGTCTCGCTCATAGGATTACTTCCACTTTGAAGAATAAGGTGGATATATATGTATATATAAAAAAGAATAACAATTTCAATAGGAAAATATTTGGCCAAGATACAACTATTTAAAAATCTGGAATCTGAAGGTGCAAAAAAATCACCTTTAAAGTTGTCCAAATGAAGTTTTTAGCAATGCATATTGCTAATCAAAAATTAAGTTTTGATATATTTATGGTAGGAAATTTACAAAATATCTTCATGGAACAAGATCTTTGCTTAATATTCTAATGATTTTTGGCATAAAAGAAAAATCAGTCATTTTGACCCATACATTTATTGTTGACTATTGCTACAAATATACCTGTGCTACTTACGACTGGTTTTGTGGTCCAGGATCACAGATGTGAGTGTTAGATGATGGCAAAAGTGTTCAAAATATAGGGAAATAAAGGAAATGTGCATGCTTATTGTTGCAATACAGCCTAGAATATTGTGCATCCCTAGAAATATTGAATATAATATTATTTTTCAATAGTTTTTTTTTTTTTTTGGAAAGAAGCATCTTATGCTCATCAAGGCTACATTATTTGAAAAAAAAAAAAAAAGTAAGTACAGTAATATACAGTGAAATATTAAATATTATTGCATCTTAAAATAACTGTTTTATGTTTTTAATATATTTTAAGAAGGAGGCGGGAACAGGCGAACAATTAGAGACTTTAATAATAAAATATAGAAATAATAAAACGACTGCCACACACAAAACACAAAATAAAGTCCAGGCCTGGTCCTCTCTCGTCTTCCAATGTCGTCGCTCCTCCTTTTATCCTTCTGGAGCTCCTCATTGGGACTCGTTCCGTTCCCACGTGTCTCGGCCCCACCCCACTCGTTACAAAAATGCAATTTTTTCCTGTGATGACAAAGCTGAATTTTCAGCAGGCATTACTCCAGTCTTCAGTGTCACATGTAGGGCTGCAAAGGGATGGAAACTTTCCAGAAGTTTCAGAAAATTTCCAATATTTTCAGAAATTTCCTGAAAAATCCCAGAAAGTTTCGGAAGTGTTCTGCCTTTTTGCAACCCTAGTCACATGATCCTATAGAAATGGTTGGTGCTGTGAAAAGTTACTTTTCTTATTATTGTGTATATGTGTGTGTGTGTGTGTGTGTGTTTGTTTGTTTGTTATTTTTGTGAAAACCATAACACATTTTTTAATAGAAATTTCAAAAGAACAGCAAGTTATAAGTCACCATTGTCACTTGATCAATTTAAGATGTCCTTACTGAGTTACAGTATTCATTAAAAAAAAAAAAAACATAACCGACTGACCCCAAACTTTTGAATGGTAGTGTATATATGCAAGGTTCTGCAGTAGGAGGTGAGGCAGCTCACACACATATTTGACACACTCTCAAATATGTATGCCATTTTGACTCTCACTCAGCGAGTATGTATCATCTTGACCCAATATAAACTTGCTCCTTTTTTCACACTCTTTCATGCACTCATACACACTCACAGAAAAACACACATAAACACAAGCTCTCATTAATCAAAGTTCTGAGGTGATTGATTATTTCAGTCGACGTATTTGTATTGCGCTGGCCCACCTCAATTCGACCTGAGCACTTTTCTGCGTTCCGCTCCAGCAGAGCTTACACACACACGCTCATGTACACAGTCGCTCTCCATCACTGCACTGTTATTGTGAAATAAGAGCAGGGCCTCAGCGCTAACAAAGGAATAATTGTCAAACACATTTTTCCTCTCTTTTTTGCCCTCATTCCCTGTTTCTCTCTCCTGCTCTCTCGCTCCCTTTCTGAAAGCGACGGCAAAGTCAGCAGAGTACACACATTTCAGACAGCTGTGAAAACAGATTGGAGGAAAAGAAGGAAAAGTTTGGGGGGAATCATTTTTCAAGGTGGATGAGGAAGGGAGCGGGTTGACGCGCCGGTGTCGTGATTCACACTCTCACTCAATGGGGCGAGGGAACATTGAAAGTAAAGTAGCCATATTACACCCATGGTGTTTCAAGATGTGTGTCACAGCTGGAACAGTCACAACACACATCCTTCAAATTTCAGCCAGGCGCGAATTAAAACTTTCTCGTCGGACTATGATAAAGATGGTGAACAGCTACTGACGCTAATAATATGTTACACTTTGACTTTACGTATAGACAGTAAGAAAAATCAGGAAACGTAAGTTCAGCTCATGAGGTGGAATAAACCTGCTACGTTTGTTTATTAGAATGCATTAAAAACTCTCTGTAAGTGTGTTGCATGGCACGTTGGGATAGATCAGCACCTTGGACAGCTCTCAGTTGTAAACCGCGTGTGTGCACGAGTGAGCGTGTGCGTTTGTGGGTTGGTGGGCGTGCGCGTGTTTGTCTTGGAATGGAAAGAAAAGGTAAGGAATGAAAAAAGAAGCAAAGACACGAGGTCTGTGGCTAAACTGAGATGCTGCGGGAGGGAGTTTGTTGCAGCTCTCTGAAGCTCAGTCTAATCTCACCACAGTGAGGGGCTATAATCAGCTTCACTTCAACGCAACTTTCGCTCTCTGACACCACAGCCACATTTTCCCATCTGTTCAATTCGCTTTGGCGTGCCATTTCCACCAATCACCTTTATTTTGAGATTTGGCTTAAATGACAGTTCTGGGTATAGTTCAGGGGGATATTATAGCCGAGTTTGAATGAAGAGTCAAATCTAATAAGTCTACATTACTTAAATATGTGTTGGGCTTGTTGTAGATAATGTTGTTTTATTGGCTTAGGAAGAACTGCTGTGCTCCAAAAATCACTGTGGTCTCAAATCCCTTGCTATACTGGTTCTAGAGCAATGAAATGTGACCCAAATTGTTTTCTTTATCAGCACTTTTCCATAAGCTATTACTCTGAGAGACATTCCAATGCGCACAGTGAAAGTCAAGCTTCCCGATTTTAGCTGTGTCAAAACGTCAGAGCAGACAGAGATAATAAAAATTTAGTACACTAATTAGAGCATTTTGTCAGACTACGGCAATATCAGATTTTAAATGATATGGCAAAGAATCAAGGAAGGAAACATTGGTTTCTAAGTCATTAATTGCATAGAGCATTTATTTAACATTTGTCATAGATAGATAGATAGATAGATAGATAGATATACATTTGTTCTGAATAACCTAGTTTTAAATGGAGGATAATGTGATAAAAGAAAAAAGTCTAATGCTGGGCTATATATGAGTTCAAACGGTAAACCGGTTTGAATTAAGCAACGTACACAGCGTCGTAAATTGAGAGGAGATCCCTCTTGACTGCATACACTTCTGACTAATGGTTGGAAAACTTTTACATCTAACATACAACAATTCTTTAACTTGGCAAATAAACCAACTGTAAACAGTCATTAACAGAAGCCAGAGGCGCTGAAGAAAAACGCAAAGGGGAGCAAATACTGTGTCAGGCAGATCAAGCTCACTGTTCACAATATGCAAAATATAGGAAGAAAATTTTAAATACTGAACTGGGAGTGAGGGGTTTAGATGGTATTTTCTTTTTATCTTATCTCTGTATAATACATATTAATGTAGTATTTAAAAGCACAGCGCTGCTTTGTTTACAGCGGCATCCAAGAAAATGTTGTATAGCTGCTGTTCCATAAGCGCCACCTGCTGTCAGTGAGTGAATTTGCGTCTCATTCAGCCCGTCTGCTCTTTCTGTTTCGTTCAGATGTTTTATGTAGCATAATATCACAAAGAAATTATTCAATCTAATTTACATCAAAAACTGCTCATGAAAATGCAGTGTTTTATGCGTTAGTCAGGGAAAAACCATGATGAACTGGCAACAAACGTGATACAGATTTTTGGTCAAACCACCCAGCTCTACTTTACATCTATGCATTCAGTTGTAGTTGCAACACTTTCTCACTCCCAACTCGTCACATACTGACGCTTGGTCAGGATCCCTTGGCGTCACTTTTTTGATGCACAGGGTACCCCTGTGTCATTTTTCGACGTGCAGGGTCCTCGATAGCTTTAAATAAGAAACCTTTGGCGTCAATATGCCGAGGCGAAAGGTACTTGCAAACAGTCACAACAATTTATATTACACTATATACACATTTATAAGCACGTAACCCAACTCCTGCCCTTAAACCTATAATTTGTCAATTAAAGAAAAGATATAACAGGCAGATACGAAACTACGAAAACTCATGCTCACTTTGCACATGTGCCAGAAGTGGTGAAAATTTACATCTGATATGGGTTTCAGAAGTGTCAAAAGGTCTTGATAGGGCCACCTATAAAATTTCAAGTGCC
>JAHKKF010490930.1:0-10223 GCA_019740295.1 Labeo calbasu | reverse complement strand
TTGTGGGAAATCGAAGGCAGCGAAGGATACATCTATGCTGCCTTCAAAATTCCATCAGAAGAAGGTACCTCCGGAGACAGGAAGTGAAGCAGAATTAGTATTCGGACATGCCTTGATGCCTTCCTGCCTTGGAATGCTGCCTCCGAAGGCAGCATTTTAGAGCTTTCGGACGCAGCCTGTGTATTCTGCCTAAAGACAGTTAGGGTATATCGAAAAACATATTTTCATATTTTCTCCCTCAACTTCAAAAATCATTTCAAAATCATCCTACATCGCTACAGAAGTACCGACCCAGTGTTTGCAAAGTGAACATGCAAAGGAGATCAAACACCCTTAACAAAAAAGGTAAAACAGCGATATAGGACGATATTGAAGTTGAGGGAGAACATGAGATGGGAGTTTTTCGACATACCCTAACTGTCATGAACCAGAAAAAAAACTGAGGTCGGAAGAGCAAGACAAGACGAGCGTTTGACATTAAAAAGTATATAAATTGTATTATTTTTATGAAAATAACTGATTGTTTGGCTAGATAAGACCCTTCTTCCTCGACTGGGATCATTTACAACCGCATCTGGGATCGTTTGAAGCCGCATTTAAACTGCATTTAAACAAACAGTGCACAATGCACATTTCTTAATATTAAAAGGGTCATCAGATGCCCATTTTCCACAAGTTGATATGATTCTTTAGGGTCTTAATGAAAAGTCTATAATATACTTTGAACCTGGTTTGGTTTTGTGAACTTTTACACTTTTCCAGGTCTAAATAATCTAATCTAAAATCTAGAGGATCACTAATGTCATAATTTTATGTCATATAACTATGCCAAACTATTGCTCAATCTTAGGCGGTGCACTTCCATAATGTAGTTAAAGTGCTCTATTTTCACACACTCATTTTGTACTTAATATATTAAAATGATTCTTCAGTACTTCTTAAGATAATCGTAAGAGCATCTAGTGTAATCAAATGTGCTATTTTGGGATACTATGAATATGAACTAAAATGTGCTTTTAACATACTGTCTCTGTATTAAAAATGTATTTAGTTACCAACTTGTAGTACACTTGAACCTGTCCTTCATATAGTGGGTTCCTACATTTAGATGTTTTTAAGATGATCCTAATAAGGACTAAAAAATAATTTTTAGTAAAATGCAAAAAAAAACCAAACAAATGAACAAAACATTAAAAACCTGTTAATTTGTAAAATGTATCCCTCGCTATGTACAGTAAAAAAATCTGTAAAAGTAATAAGATATTTGATGTAATTTTAACAGTAAAATTCTCTTAAAAGTACAGTTTGTGGAAGTGAAAAAGAACAAATCATCTTGTAATTTAGTCAAAAACCATAAACAGGCTTTCACAAACTTTTCTGTGTTTAAAATGTAATTTTTACTTTTTTTTTGTAAATTAAAGTTGTCACAGTAAAATGTAACATTTGTTGTATTTTTACAGCATTCAGTAAAGTGTTCTGACAACCACAGCTGCGTTTATTTCTATAAAAATGGCAGAATTTTCTTGTTTATTTTATTTATTTTTTTTACAGTGTACATATTGTGAGAAGGACTTTACAAATACATTTGATTTTGACTTTGACTTAACCTTAAAGTAAAAAGTAATAACATAGTGTCTGTTACATCTTGAATACATGTCACATCTTAAACATTTTATTTTAGTTTGTAAAAAATATTATTTCGTTTTTGGAAAATCACACCTCATAAGGTCCTCTCTTAATTCCTGTCATTTGTTGTTATTATTATTATTATTATTATTATTATTATTATTATTATTATTATTATTGTCAAATCCTGTGATTTTATTTATTTGTTTATTTTTGGTCAGACCACATTAAATTCAAATATTTATATTTTCTGTTACATCTTGAATACTTTACATGTTTTAATATATTTTTTCAAGATAAATGTATTTTTACAGATATTATGAATTGTTAATACAAAAATATTATTACGTACATATTATCACACCAAATAAGGTCCTTTCTCAATTCCTGTGATTTTATTTATTTATTTGTTTATTTTTGGTCATACCACAGTAAATTCAAATATTTATATTATCTGTTACATTTTAAGTGTGTCATGTCTTAAATTGTATTTTCTTTGAAGTTTTTAAATATATTTTTCCAAGATAATTGTATATTTTTTACAGATTTGATGAATTGTTAATTCAGAAATATTATAATGTTTTTGGAAAATCACACCAAATAAGGTCCTTTCTGATAAATCAATTCCTGTGATGTTTTATGTCACATTACACCACATTAAATTCAATTATTAATAATAATGAGTTTTGTTAAAATACTACTTTTTTTTTTTTAAAGAAACAATAATAGTGCCATAAATAATAATTATTAAGGGCTTTCCTTTATTTTATTTATCTTAAATTCTTTATATTTTTAGGTCAGTTGTATCCACTAAATTAATTGCATTTTCAGTGTATTTTTGAGTAAATGAATAGTTCAAGACAAAAATTTGTGTCATGCCATTGACCCATGCAGCTTTGGTAAACACAAATTTTCTTTGAGCCTTTATTTTCTCAGAATCATGGCAGAAGCTAATAGTTTTTTGGTCATTTGTAACTACTTTTCAAGTTATTCTTTGTGAGAACACAAGAATGATCAAATAAAAATAAAATAGTAAAATAAATAAAACAACAATTGCAGATCTAAAGCACATCCTTTCGTGCCTAAGTGAAAAAAAAATCCTTAGGAAGTAAAAAATAAACAAATAAATAAATCCCAAGAAGACTTGAAAGCAGTATAAACCCATCTTTGAAGTAACAATTAAGGAAACAGGAAAAGGCCTGTAAAATGATCCCCTGCAGGGGGAAAAAAATGTTTGAACCAGAGTTTAGCAGGTTTATGCTGGTCTCCCAGCCTGGCCAAGTCAGATTTAAACTGGTTTAGCTTGTCAACACCTCTGTAAAACCAGCCAACAATCTTAACTTTTTTTTCCCAGCAGGGTCTTCAAATGTTGTGTGCTATTTTAGCAAGGCTTTCCTAGTATGTTCTTTCATTATTCACAACAGCGTCTGTGACGGGGCAAATACAGGACTAGTCAAGCGCAGCATGGATGCATATGTATCTCTGTCAGTGAGCTGGTGACAGCAGCATTTATTTGAGATCCCTGAACTGCTCTGCTATTGTGATATATGACCGCATTTTCCCTCTGGGTTCTGTTCATGTTGTGCTTCACAAAACACATGTTACACACTCCATCTATTTAAGATGAGAGATCTGCGTGATCGATCATCACTGTAACAGATACACACACAAACCCATGAATCGCCTATATCTCTCATGTCATCTTATTTATCATTGCACTCTTCTGGTGGCTCTGTTCTCGCCGCTGCGGGCACTGAGCCGTGACTCAAGGTAAGTGAACACCTGATGGTAAACTGACCAGCAAGTGTTGAGAACTCTGCTTAATGGTGTTCAAGATCTATGACACCGTTCTGGTTTATCAGCAACACACGCAAATCTATATATCAGCACCACTGGAAGTAGATTTATGCTCTGTCGATCCGTATTCAACCATAACCATTAATTTCAGTTGCATTATATGATGGGAAAAGGGAGATAAAGAGAAAGAGAGAGAGAGAGAGAGAGAGAGGAGGTAATGGGATTGCTTGGAAAATGAACTTTTTTTTCTATTTTCTTTTATAATTTATATAGGCGATATATTATTATTAACTAAAACTAAGATAGATAGATAGATAGATAGATAGATAGATAGACAAAATATATCAACAACTTAAACTAAAGTATTAAAAAACTACAACAAAATAAACTAAAATTAAAAAATGATGTACACAGCACAATTACTAAAGCTAAATAATAAAACCAAAATTAAAATGAAAACAAAGTATGAGTATAAAATATAAAAATAAAAAATAAATAAAATCTAATTTAAAAAATAAAATTGAATTCAAAATATCAACAAAGGCTATAACAGTATTTCGAATAAATAAATAAACAAACTCATTCATTCTATTCATTATAAAATACAAAATGAAATCTAATCTAAGACTATAACAGTACTTTCAACAATAACTAACTAAATAAATAAATGTAGAGAAAGATCAAATTAAAAAAAATAATAAAAAAGCAAACATGACAGACACACAGCAGAATTACTAAAATTAAAATGAAAACAACATATAAAAATAACATCTAATTTTAAAAATATCAAATAAAATCTAATTCAAAATATTAACAAAGACTATAACAGTATTAAAAAATAAATAAATAAATTCATTCATTTATAAAATAGACTATAACAGACTATAACATTTTAAATAAATAAATGAGTAGATAGATCAAATTAAAAATAAATAAATAAAAAAGCAAACATGACAGACACACAGCGGAATTACTAAAACTAAAATTAAAATGAAAACAAAATATAAAAATAAAATTGCAATTTAAAATATTGGCAAAGACTATCACAGTATTTCAGTTATACTAAACACTGTTTCATATCAAATGTAGTGAATTGAAAATTAATTAATGTAATTATATATATATATATATATACACATATATACAATTAATAAAATAAATGTAGAAATAATATTACTTTAATCAATTAATAAATAAAATCGTTTCTTTCAAATTTTATCTATACATATGTTAACAGTAAATTAAAAGCAATGTTAAACCATTTTAAGACTAAAATAAACATTAAATCTATTTAATGAATAAACTAAAATAATTATATTAATTCATATAAGGAAAATAACTAAATAGTCCAAATCAATTACTATGGTTAATAAGTTGAATGCTTTTTTGTAAGTCTGGCCTGTAACATGCTTGGAGAACCTTATTAGTACATTTTCATAATAATTCTTACATTTCACAGCCATTAAAACCATTATTATTGGTGTGAAGAGTCATATTTTACTCTTTTGTTTAGTTTTAAAAAGTATAGTTGTCATAATATTAGTTGTTGTACATTTATGTTTTAATGCATGTTATAATTTCAATTTTGGAGGGACTTTGGCCTTGATCAAATTTAATAGTAACCTGAGCTAAAACACTGTATTTTTGTTTACTGCATATTACCATTTCTTTTCCACAAGTAGCTTGTGATCGAGGCACAAATGGTGGACCGCCTAGGGAAACCAGCCGAAGACCCCTGGAAAGTGTATTGATAAATGAATCGTCAAGGAAGCTCAAAGGAAACTGCTCTTCTTTTGAACTAGCAGCTCTTGATCAAACAAAAATAACATAGGCGCTGCCAATCTCAGCAGCAGAAAAAAATGTCTCTCCATGTCTTCAGTTATTCTTGGATTTCAACAGCAAGGAGTTACACAGAGCTGAAGTTCCTCACACAGCTAGCTTTACTTCACTTCATGGCCTAAAATACATCTGGAGCGCTAACATACAGTATTACCACAGGGTTATAGGAATGTGTCCACATGACATGAACTACCCATTATGTAAGAGTACTTTGTAACTCTGAGAGTAGTTCGGCCTTCAACAGTCACTAACACAGAGGTTCATGTGCTGTTTATGGCCTCTGGTAGATATATGATTTTTCATAGACTGTGGAGAATTGTGCTGGAAATGACTGATATATTAATAACATACAAAACGTGTCATCCTATGAAGCCTATAAGATTTATATTTATATTTCATGTGTATTATTAAAGTCATGTGATTGATGGTTTGAGGGACAGGCCTGCACAGCCCACAGACGTGTTAAGTGCTCATCACCTGTTATCATCCGTCATAAACTCATCCTACTGTCAAATAACCCTGCACTATACTGCTGACTAGTGGACACTTTTATGAGAACGAAACGTATAAGAGAAAAAACGAGTAATGATGGAAAATCCTTTCGGCAAATATAATACTAGAATTAATTAAGGAACGCTATAAAATGCAGCCAAACAAAACATTATTCAGAGACCGGATATAACTGTTGATATATTTTTTTAACTAGTGGGTGTAAGTGAGAATAGCAAAAATAAACTGTGACATATTATAGCCAGAAATCTTTCACACAGTGGACTACCGGTAAAACTGATAAAAAATTTGATTTGACACTTTGACCTGACCTTGTTTTGTTACACACCTTTCTTTCAAAGTTATTTGACATCATTATCAAGATGAATTTGTTCTGACACAGTTTACTTTTGAGTTCTTGTCATATTTTATTACCAGCGAATACACCGTGATAATGTGAGAAATGTCGAAGGTGCCTGAATACATTTTGGTTTGACCGTAGATAGGATAGGTAAACATAGCATGTTAGCATAATCCGAGGTCTTATGTGCTAAACTATGGCTTTCGTGTGTTAAGTGTTGATTTATTTTTTCTTTCCCAGGCTACTTTTGGACAAACATGGCATTTACAGCCAGGATAAAATAGGAATTCGTTTTGGGGTATCACTTTTTCCACATCTTCAGAAAAGCAGTCATTTGCCTCCCCCTCCTGGTAAACGTAGTAATGGTGCTTAAATTACGTCATAGTTTTAAGAGAACAAAATTATGGGTTAAAGTCTCTATTAAGACCTGTGACGTAGGTGTGGAAAGCGACAGCTCAGTTGATAATTATTTAGAAAACATAAAGACAAATAATTAGCATTGCATGACAGTTTTTCAGACAAAATTTGAGAAAAGTCGTCAACTATGTTATTGCTTAGTTGATAACCTGAATTATAATAATAAACTTGTTTAAAATTCCACATTCAAAAGTTTAATTTAATCACCGTGTAGAAAGGAATACAGTATAAGCATTAGCTAAGCAAGGAGGCTACAGAAACAAACAAAACCAAAACTCGATATTTTACAGGAATACTACGTTATGTTAAGATGTTAACTAATGTCTTTTGGACAGATAATAACTAGTTAACATAATACATGTGTATCAATGTGTGCAAATCCATATGAAATTAAAAAAATACAAATTAGTAAAGACTACACGACGTCATAATGATATGAATTTCCTCAGATTATTAACTTGCCCTAAAAACGTCAAAGTCTCATCCCCAAACTTAGAATCGCACAGACAACGTCATAATAATATTTGGAACGTTCTGATATTACGTGTACGTTATAAAGCTACATTGTAGCCGAAGCCTTTTCGTCATAAGCGAGCGGCATGACGTCGAGCCGCATCAAACGCTTCCATTCAGGCAGGGGCTTTATTATGCAGAAATAGCTAAATGATTGGCCTGATATCAAAATGAGTGATCATAAATAATAACGCGAGAGTTTGCAAGTTGCCTGCCGACTGTAGTCACAACTGTCAAAGGCAGCAGCGGATACGCGCGTGACCCAGCACCCATACTGTTACTGTACACGGTCGCGGAGATAATATCCCTATCAAACAAATACACGGCATAATCCCGAGGTAAGGACAGGAATCGAGGGGCTGCGGCGAAACCGCGCGACGCTGTGCCTTCCCCTCCGCTTTCCGTCGCGTTCACTTCTTCCACCCTCGATTACTGCACTAAACATATCCCCGTGCCTCCTTTAGCAACAGCGCGACGGGTTTTTTTTTTTTACTCCTCCTTCGTATTAAAGTCGCCATTTTGCTTCACTGCCTATGAAAGCTTCTTGTATTTTCATATTTTTGGCGGCGTTTCTGCGTTTTTGTGCGCTTGCTTTCGAGTTGGATTTTAATGAGAGAGCTCGTGGATTACATATTAATGAAGAGGGGCGCCGAGTGCAGTCTGGAAACACGGTGAAAGTGTTCGGGCTTGTGGGCATTTGCATCAGCTTGCTCTTTTTTCTTCCTCCTCCTTCTTCTTCATCATCTTCCTCCGCGGATACGCACAGCGGGGGCCGTGAGTGTGGCTACCGACCGTGACGCCCGTCTGTCCGCGACCCCCCGCGCGTCAGGTGTGTTTGCCATGTAAAGTCAAGCGGCGCGACGCGAGAGTAAAGGCTACAGCCTGACCCCACGTGGGTGACCCGCTCACCCGCTCACCCGCCAGTGTTGGGTGGCTTTCCAGGTAGGTGTGGCCTTCGAGAAGTCGATTATCTGTCAATATTGTCAATAAAGGCATGAGCTCGCCGAACTGTGCAAAGCGGCGCGTTTTAACGCGTTGCGAGGTGCTAAAGCTTTTTTGGGACTGAAATGTACAAGAAGAATGTGTTGTGGTGTTTATGGGTAAACTGTCAGACATCATACAAACACTCACTCACTGTTTGAGCACTTAAAAAGACTTATGTGGGTCATTCTTACTGTGCAGTTAGTAGGCCTACATTTTCATGTCCTTGTCATGTATGTTCTAGTATGTTGGGTTGTTAAAAGTTTGTTGAAATGTTGAATATGAATATTAGAATAGTGTTGCTGTGGAGTGAAAATGATTAAAGAAACATTACAGGTGTTTCACCTTCTTTTGTGTTGAGAATCGAGAATCAATATCCAATATAGATCATTTTCCATCATGTTAGCCTGTGGTAAAATCGTTAACCTAAAAATGACTAAAAAAGCCAGTTATATGACATCATCATGACGTAATTTTTCGTGGGAAAAGAACAGAACAAACATCTAAAAATACTAGCAATGAACTGTGATTAAGCATTTAAAAAAATGTTTAAAAGATGCATTAAAGTGAACTTCAAGTTGACATCATAATGTAAGCTAACTCAGTTGCTTATTGAGAAATGATTAATTTAAGCTCTTAAACCATTCTGTTCATTTTCTTGTTATTGTGTAAATAATTGCATTATAATTAATGCTGATGTGTTTGATTCTGACTGGGGAATTTCAGAAAGTCTTTTTAAAAAATAGAAGTACTTGCTTAAATTACAGCTCAAGTATATTTATTCTTCAGAAGTTACAGTTTGATAGGTACTGCATAGCAGGAATGAGCCATGTGTGTTTCTCTGATTATGTAGGCACACTTCCATCCGCAGCCTTTCTAAAGTGTGTGATAAATTCCCCAAATACCATAGCACTTAGTCCTACCAGCTGCTTTTCCTATTACCTTATTGCTCTTTTCCTTTCTGGAATAAACTTCTGGTTCACAAATGAGCTTCAGTCTCTGGGCCATAAATAATTTGGTGTAATGATCTTCAGCACTTGAAGATCTATCGTTCTTCTATGTGGGTTAGGTGATGGGAGAGCCATTCTGTGATCTGGTGATACATTATGCGGGCCTATTTTGTGGTTTAATGGCACAGCTGTGAGCAGTACCTGTTGTATTGGTTAGCATTTTCAAAGGGAATGGTTGTCATCTCCTGTTACATATAGTATGCTCTGATGGTTACAGCTTGATATCTCATCTTTTAACTGCACTGTATAAATGTGTGTCCTTACATGTGCAGTAGCTTTTCAACTTCTAGTCTTATGAAAGTTTGTCATGATTGTGGTTTAATGCCTATAGTAAACCCTCTCAATTAGCACTCACCGGAAATGTATTAGCATCCCTGACAGCCGCGGCATGCATTAGACGAAACATTTATCTGTGGTGTTCATGAAATCTCCTTTGACACATGATAAATGATGCAGCCATATGCCCGGCCACTGTTCAGCAAATAATAGAAGACTAAATTAATGGCGGTTTAAAAAGACACAAATTAGTGACCCATTAGGCCAAACCTAATGAAGAACTGAAATGACATTGATTTAAGTTAATAAGAAAGTATGATCACATTCTAATCAGTGCTGTTTATTTTAATTAGTCATTGTCAGGCTTCATTCATTATAATAAACTGCACGTTTCCCTTCTGGATTGGTGACTGTGAAAAAAAAAAAACCATTCAGCCAGAGTTTAAACATGATTTATTAGATTTATTTTAGTATTATTTTGCTTTAAGTTAAAATTAAAATGATCAAATGTGTAGTAAACAGAAAAAAATAAACACATCTAATAGTAAAGGAATGGATGTATGGATAGACAGATGGATGGAGAGATACATGGACAGATGGATGGTTAGATAGATAGATTAACATACAGATAGATAAATAGATATATAGATGCATAGACAGAAACAGAGAGAGACAGACAGACAGATAGATAAACAGACAGATAAATCGACATACAGATAGGAAAATAGACAGATATATAGATGGATAGACAGTCACAGACAGACAGATAGAAATACAGATAGATTAATTGATTGAGAGATAGATAAACAGACAGACGACAGACAGATCGACATACAGATAGATCAAATGACAGATATATGGATGGACAGATAGACAGATAGACAGATAGATAGATAGATAGATAGATAGATAGA
>JAHKKF010490927.1:0-13544 GCA_019740295.1 Labeo calbasu | reverse complement strand
AAAAAAATGTACTCAACTGTTTTAAATATTGATAATAACAAAAATAAAAAATCTTTCTTGAACAGCCAAAAATGAATAATAGACTGATTTCTGAAGGATCATTTGACACTGAAGACTGGAGCAATGAAGGTGAAAATTTAGTTTTGTCACAAGAATAAATTACATTTTAAAATATATTCAAATAGAAAGCGGTTATTTTATATAGTAAAACTATTTCTCAATAATACTGCCTTGCTGTATTTTGGGTTAAACAAAGGCAGGCTTGGTGAGCAGAAGAGACTTCTTTAAAAAACATTAACAAATCTTAGTGTTTAAAAACTTTTGACTGGTAGTGTAAATAGAACATGTATCACACTTGCTGTGCTCTTTTGTTACTTTAATACCAAATAATATCCAAATCATAGATTACATTAAAAATGCTTAAAATCTTATGGGAATTAATTCACAAAGACACTTTGGCGATGCTGACGCAAAAATATTACTTCGGCAGAAAAAATTCTGTGAAGTGTTCAGCGCATAACTAAATGTATGACTGAATGCCTGACGTGCGTGAACACAGGTACCACTAGTCACAGTGGAGTCTTCAGTACCAATTTGCGCCATAGCGCACCGTGCCGTGTGCGTCAGCGCTCAACTGCAGGAGTCAAACCCCTTCTCACATAACACACTAAACAGCCACATTAAGTTTCTAAGGCAGGATCAAATTTACAATGGATGATAGCCTTAATTGCAGCAGCGACAACTGCTCCAGCGCGCATCAGGAAGCGTTTGGTTTATCCGAGGGACACTTTGCGCTCGTGAAAGCTGCAGTTCTTGGGTGCATTTTCGCGCTGGCAACATTTAGTAATTTCTTCCTCCTCCATGCCCTTTGGAAAAGACGAAAAAGACGCACTCGAACGCAACTGTTTCTTCTGCACCTGTGCCTGGCTGACCTGGTGGTCGCGTTCTTCCAGGTCCTGCCGCAGTTATCCATGGAGATTACGCACCGGTTCAAAGGCTCCGATCTGGTGTGCAGAGCAGTTAAGTATCTCCAGGTGGTCGGGATGTTCGCGTCCACCTACATGATCGTGGCCATGACCATAGATCGCTATCACGCGGTCTGCAAACCCATGGTGTCGTTCTTCAGGGGGTCTTTCCGCAGGTATGTTGCCATAAGCGCGGCATGGCTCGTCTCCCTGGCGTTCAGCGCTCCGCAGATGTTCATCTTCTCTCTCCAAGAAGTTGAGAAGAATGTTTTCGACTGCTGGGCGACGTTTATTGAGCCCTGGGGAAGCAGAATATACATAACGTGGATCACTCTGTCCGTGTTTGTTCTGCCAGCCGTGATTTTGATGTATTGTCAGATAAAGATTTGCGCAGGGATCTATTTCAACATGAAGAGGAAAGCTTTGCAGGGCAGCACAGGTGATGGGCGCTCCAGCTCTAAAGGGATATCAAGTGCAATGCTGAAGACTGTCAAAATGACTTTTATTATCATCCTGGTGTACACCCTCTGCTGGAGCCCATTCTTCGTGGTTCAGCTCTGGTCAGCTTGGAGTCCAAGCAGTGCGCCCACGCAAGGTATGTCCAAGTTGCTACCCAAAAGTGTGATAGGCTTCTGTTTGGCATTTTTATTTGACTTAGTAGAACATTTTCGATGCAAATTATATTATCAGTTTAACAATGAGTGTAAACATGCATGCATAATAGTTTGTGATTCAAGAGCATTATAAATGTCAATGGAAGTGTATCTGAGAGTTCACATGATCGATGTCACAAATCTGCTTATTTGACCCACCTACTTTTAAATATTTATTTTAAATGTTACCATAAAATATGACTAAATATATATATTTTTGGCATTTTTTAAATATTCGTTTTATGTTCAGGTCTAAATGCATTAAAAATATATATTAAATATATTTTTTTAAAGGAATATATATATATATATTTTTTTACATTGCAGGTTTTGTACTCAGTTTGTCCACAATTCTGCAAAGATTCTAAATAAAAGTGCTGAATCTTAAATATTACTTTAATATATAATCTTAAAATATTTTACATTATTATATTTGTAAACATTTACACATATTTTAGCATTTGTTTTTAAAATATTCTATTTATGTTCAGGTCTAAATGCATTAAAAATATATATAAAATATTTTTTTAAAGGATTTTTTTTTTCACATCGCAGATTTGTACTCAGTTTGTCCGCAAATCGGCAGATTCTAAATAAAACTGCTGAATCTTAAATATTACTTTCATATATTATTGTAAAATACTTTAAAGTATTATATTTGTAAACAATTACACATATTTTTGGCTTTTTTAAAAAATATTATTTTTATGGTAAGGTCTTAATACACACACACAAATATATATATATTTTTTTGGCTATTATTTAGCCAATAAATAATAAAGCCAAAAATGTAATTGTTTACAAATATAATATTTTAAAGTATTTAATTTATATATAGTATTTGTCCACAAATCTGCAAAAAATGATAAATAAAACGGCTGAATCCTAATTATTACTTTCATATATTATCATAAAATATTTTAAAACATTATTTTTGTAAATATTTATACATATTTTTGTCATTTTTGAAATATTCTTTTCATGTTCAGGCCTAAATGCATTAAATTAAATATTTTTGAAAGGAACTCCTTTTTTTAACACCACAGGTTTTGTCCTCTGTTTATCCACAAAACTGCAAATTATAAATAAATATTCTGAATCCTAAATATTATTTTTATATAATATTGTAAAATATTTAAAAACTATTCTATTTGTAAACATTTATACATTTTTTTGACATTTTTAATGTCAAGGTCTAAATGCATTTAAAAATGAATGTTTGTTTGTTTTTTAAAAAGAACTTTTTTTCACACCATAGGTTTTCAGTTTGTCCACAAATCTACAAATATTATAAATAAAAATGCTGAATCCTAAAAATTGCTTTCATATATTATTGTAAAATATTTTAAAATATTATATTTGTAAACATTTATACTATTTTTGTATTTTGTTTGTTTGTTTGTTTGTTTATTGCGTTTTTAAAATATTACTTTTATGTTTAGGTCCACATGCTTTCAATATTATAAAATACTTTTTAAAACCACAGGTTTTGTACTCAGTTTGTCCACAAATCTGCAAATATTACAGATAAAAGTGCAGAATCCAAAATATTTCTTTTAAATATGACAATAGAATATTGTAAATATTTCTACATATTTTTGCATACACATTTAAATACCTTTCTCTTTATATCTAAGTTTTAATACATAAAAATATTAAACTATTGCCCCCTATTAGATAATAAAAAGTAATGTATATCTCCATATACTGGTATATAACCACGGGGTTACGGTATGTTAGGCAATATTTAACTAATAATAGGTATGAAAGACCCATTCATGTGAACACGTCATCATATGATTACTGTGTGTATTATCTGTGTATATGTGTATTATGATTATCATTGTTAATGATAACTATTTTCTGTGGGAACTGTCTACCTCCGCTCAGCCTCAGATCTAGCAGATACATTGGCATTAGTAAAACCATTCATTAGCCCACCAAAGACGTGATCAGATTAAACTGAATCATGTGTAGACACCAGATGGTGCACACAACAGGTTCCACATCTGAACACTTGCTGTATATATGTCTGTGATTCTTTATTTACAGTCATATCTATCCTACAGGGCCAGTGTTTGTCACTATCATGCTCCTCGCCAGTCTTAACAGCTGCACAAACCCATGGATCTACCTGTACTACAGCTAAAACCTCACGGACATTGAGCACCTGCCATTCCTGCTGCTGAAGAGTGCATGAATATGGTCTCAGCAAACACTTACACTTTAGTTTTCTATTAAGTGAAGTGATTTTGGCTGCATGATTTGTCAGGGTCATTTGTTCCTATTAAAATAAGAAGTACTGCTATAAAGAGAATAAAGGAAATCTGTTCATCGTTGCATGTGCATGTGCTAAGTTAAATGTATAAGTAAATAGATATTTACAGACTGAGGTTTTCTAACAGTTTCCGGCAGAGGATATGAGTAATAGCACTTCGCCTTTGTGTGGTAATATACCCTGTCACTTACAGGTAATGAACCAGCCATTCTACAGTAAATTACTCATTAACATAAGAGTCTTGTATCAAGAAAAAATGGCTCATTATTTAAAGAAAATCAAGGTGTGATTATAATTATTTCCCATTAAATGTATACATTTAGCACGTAATATAATGCTGGTCAAGCGGTCAGATTTTTTGCTGTCATTTATAAAACACTGTGAATTGTTTTAGCTGACTTATGTAAATTGCCATCCATTTAATGCGATTAAAGTAATGTTATTTTTCATTCCTCATTTAAATAAAAATACAAAAGCGCCTGTGTATAAAAAGTTCTATAGGATTAAAATTATGCGTGACCGTTTCCATAGTCACTGTGTTTCTCTTGTACTTTCACACACACCAGTTTCTTTGTACTGCAAAGCCTGTTTTCTGTGAAAGTAACTGTGTAGAGAATGCCTTCACATTCATTCGTTCGAATCCTTAAATTAAGTCAAATGAAAGTGAATGTTGCTTTACTAAGACACCCAAATGCATACAAACATCAGCGATCAAATACAGATTCTAGAAATTTCAATGCGTCTATTCCCTCTGTTCCCATAAATAATAGAGCAATACTGAATATTTAATGCACCTGAATATAGTTCCTCACACATTTGTAGATTAAAAACAGACTATATTTTGGATGAGGAGTCTCTTATGAGTTTAATTATTCTAAAAAATATATATTTTTAAATATTTATTCATTTAGTTAGGCCGTAATTGTTTTTCATACACTACCAGTCAAAAGTGTTCTCTTCTGCTCACCAAGCCTGCATTTATTTGATCCAAAGCACAGCAAAAACAGTACAATTTTGAAATATTTTTATTATTTAAAATAACTGTTTTCTATTTGAACATATTTTAAAATGTAATTCATTTCTGTGATTTCAAAGCTGAATTTTCTGCATCACATGATTCTCTAGAAAACATTGTAATATTCTGATTTGCTGCTCAAAAAGAAAGTTCAGAAGAACAACATTTATCTGAAATAAAAATTTGTAACATTATAAATGTCTTTATCATCACTTTTGATCAATTTAAAGCAAATAAAAGCTAAATTGCTAAATAAAAGTATTCATTTCTATAATTTCTTTCCCCATAAAAAATTAAATTAAATTAAATTAAATTAAATTAAATTAAATTAAATTAAATTAAATTAAATTAAATTAAATTAAATTAAATCAAATTAACATAAAATAAAAAGTATATTGACTCCAAACTATTGATATACTTTAGTGCTACAAAATATTACAAAAGCTTTTAATTTCAGATAAATGCTGATCTTTGGATCTTCCTATTCATCAAAGAATCCTAAAAAAATGCACTCAACAGTTTTAAATATTGATAATAATAATAATACAAAATTTCTTGAACAGCAAATCAGCATATTAGAAGATTTCTGAAGGATCATGTGACACCGAAGACTGGAGTAATGATGCTGAAAATTTAGCTTTGATCACAGGAATAAATTACATTTTAAAATATATTCAAATAGAAAACTATATTAAAAAAATCTAACAAATATTTCAGAATTGTACTCTTTTTGCTGTACTTTGGATCAAATAAATGCAAGCTTTACTGAGCAGAAGAGACTTCTTTAAAAAAAAAAAAAAAAAACTTCTTACTGTTCATAAACTTTTGACAGGTAGTGTATACAGTATAAAGAGTGAAGTCTTTGTTTTTTTGGTGCATTAAATGGGATTTCATTTTTTAAAAATTTTAACGCACAAAAGGGTCTTGGTTAATGTGCTTAATTTACAATAGTAAAACATGCTAAACGCATATATAACCTTTATGGAATTGCTGAATGACACAACATAATTGGTTTGCCTTTTCACTGCACAAACTTTGTTTGGATTTGAGGCAAAATTGAAGCCTAAGGCATCGAATCCAAGGTAGCAGTTGGAAAATGGAATTAGAGCATTTAGAGGCTGATAAAAAATGGTGGAGACCACTGTAGCCGAAGGGCGGGAGGGAAGGCAGAAGTGAGAATAAGACAGCATTTTATGCCCCTTATCGAATACGATACGGTGTAAATTACATCATTTAGAAAATGGCCTCTGAAAAATATGAGTAATAAGATCATTAGATTGGATAATGTTACAAAAACCTCTGATTTATTTTGAAACTGAATAGACCAGCATAGTGCACAAAGCACAATGACAACGATACGGTCTGATCTCCCAAACAAGACAAAGTCCAGATACATTAAAAAAAACACTGCACTTGTAGATACTAACATCATCCAGGCACTTAAGAGTTGTGATGATCAATAAAACTGTATAGTTTTATTATAAAGAGGGACATTTGAAAGTGTATTTTATATGTAATGCACCATTAATAGTTTTCAAGGCACCTATTTTTTTCTGCTCCATCAATAATTCTCCCTCAAGACTAAGACTCATGCTGCCTTTTACTGTTCAAAACCCTCTTATTTACCATAGGTCACAGCCATACCGAATGAATAACTATTTTTAAGCCCCCTCTGCCAGTCTGTGAATGAACATCACCGCTGTAACAATAAGGTGACCTCTGCCACACTGACACCATGTGGCCATGCAAGTATGGAAAGAAAGACGGGCCTTATTAAATCCATTTCATATTCTCTCACACAACACAAAAACAAAAAATACAATAGTCTTACTGACATGTACTAAAATAAAAAGCTTTAACCTTTGCATATGAATGGAGGACAAAGTGTTTTTAGAAATAATCCCGGCAAGCACGTACCACATTTATTATTTCAGTATTTTAAAAGCTTTATACTGCACCACTGCTGATTTTATTTGAATTCTCATCAGCTGAACAGCTTTTTGTCAGCTGAACCGCTGTGATGTAAAATATTTACTTAGTTAATATTTTAATAATTTAACAACCTATTCGCATATTGACATTTATCTGATGTTGGTAAATGGTCACATGACATGCAGGTCAACACCTAAAATGTTCAGGGTTTTTTGTTATTTTCTTTTAAATATATATTTGTATTTTAAAAGGATTTCCTTTATATTTACATTTTTATAATTTAATTTCAATTCATGTCCATCTTTAAAAACATACACGCTCTTCTGCATTCTGTAGTTTTCTAATTTTCTAAAAAAAAAAAAAAGTTTAATTTAATTTAATTTAATTTTATTTTATTTTAATGTGCAAAAAATAATAATAATAATAATAATGGGAAAAATGTTTCCAGAACCCTTCAAAGAAACCTGAAAAAATTCTACTCAGCTGTTTTTTAAAATGTTTTTGAGCAGCAAATATTAGAATGATTTCTGAAGGATCATGTGACTGGAGTAATAATGCTAAAAATTCAGCTTTGAAATCACAGGAATAAATTACATTTTAAACATATTCAAACTGAAAATAGCTATTTTAAATCATAAAAACA
Organism: Labeo calbasu; assembly: GCA_019740295.1. NCBI lineage: Eukaryota > Metazoa > Chordata > Actinopteri > Cypriniformes > Cyprinidae > Labeo > Labeo calbasu. Next base: position 6,058 of record JAHKKF010490927.1, on the reverse strand, counting down.
TTTTAATTTTTTTATAATGTTTTTGCTGCATTACTTTTCCACAAACGTTCGATCTTCTGTTCTACAGACATGATCTACATTCCTATTGTTTTTTTAATACCATTATTTTGGCAAGGACACTGGCAATGTCACTCTACAGCTGAGCTTTGTCTGTGTCTCCATAACAGGAGTGTCTGGGATGCTGTCATTTTTTTATATAATCACTGAAAGCAAATTCTCTAGAAAAAATGGACATGGGGCAACAAAACGAGTAATGAAAACACCTGTAGGCTCAGTCTGCTTTAAGAATCTCACCTGTTTTTTAACAGGGTGGAGTTGATGACCTGGATGCTGCTGTCATATGACCGCTCTGCAGACAGAGAGATATGTTATGTAAATTTCTGATTTTTTTTTTAAGGGACACGACCAAATTAACCGAAATCAGCATACAAAATCGTTATCTTATACGTTTAAAAACTGTAGTACTTCAAGAATATCTTATATTTCAAGCGCAAAATAGGTTTACAAATATGCTTTTAAAAACAGAGATTAAAAATATATTTTATTGTCTTTTGAGGGCGTTGCTCTGTTCTTCCAGTTTGACACAAGATTTGACAGCGCTCACTCCCGCTATACAAACAGGAAGTGATGTTCGGACAAGCGTTCCATGTGCTTCCCGATGTGGACCAATCAAAACGCTTGTAGTCATTCATCGCGGGAATCAGCCAATCGCGTTGCGAATCGTGGAGCAGTAACTTTAGCGCTGTCACAGCTTTCAGAAAGCGATCAGCTGTTTTGCGGTTTATGTAACTTTGGGACAGAAACAAGCAGAGGGTGAGTTAAAACCAGCAGTTTGCTTATATCTTAATGTTTTACTTCATATATATCTTATACATAAAACTGTTTAGATATGTTAAAGAATCATTCAGTTTTGTCGCATCATGTATTGAGGAGGATACTGTTAAAAAGGTAAACATAACTCAGTTTCAAGCTGCCAAGAACACGTCAAGATTGCAAATCAAAAGAAATAGTAAATTATAGTTTGCATTAAGAAAATGAAACCCTTTCGTGACATTGTTTAAACCTATTAAACCTGTTAAATAGTAGTTGTATCTCTATCTCTGTAGTTTTACTGACTAGCTATGTAAATAAATGTACACATGAAATTACGAATAAGAACTGTTATTTATAGTATTTATAGTATTTATATATTCATATACAACTGTTTAAAATATATCTGCATCACTTTTTAGGCATGTCAAACTCACAAGCAAATTTTAGGAATAATTGTGGCACATTTTCACCAATTTTTATTATTGTACTGCATATATATATATATATATATATATGTATATGTGTGTGTGTATTACACTGAAAGACTCTGAATTGTCTCATGTTACAAAACCAACAAATAAACTCATGACAGTAAACCGACAAATACATTTGTGATCTCGCCTCTTGTTTCCTGTTAACAGCTCTGACCACAAGTATGGCAACAGCTCAGTCAGTGTTTACCATGGCTGTGGGCATTCTGCTCATCGCAGAGCTCATTCTGGCCGAGGAAGACTACTACGAGATCCTCGGTGTCCCCAAAGATGCATCTGACCGGCAGATCAAAAAAGCCTTCCATAAATTAGCCATGAAGTATCACCCTGATAAAAACAAAAGCCCTGACGCAGAGGCAAAGTTCAGAGAAATCGCTGAGGGTGAGTCAACATACCTATTTAAAACAACGCAGGGCACACCTTTCTAAACAATTTATGTGACGATCAGTTTTCTAAAGCTATGTATTTTCCATTCCCAGCATATGAAACATTATCAGACGACAATCGAAGAAAGGAATACGATCAGACGAGGAGCAGTCCGTTCTCCAGACAGAGTCCTAGAGGAGGTGGTGGTGACCACTTCCGTCAACATTTTAGCTTCAGCTTTGATGATATTTTCAGAGAAGACTCTAACATGTTTGGACACAATCCTCATTTGCATAATAAAAGACATTTCGAGAGGCACTTTCAGGCCCATGAGGAAGCACGTAGCAGGCACAGGAGGCACTTTCAGAATTCTTTCAGCGGTGGCATGTTTGATGATATGTTTAAGGATATGGAGAAGATGTTCTCGTTTAATGGACACCAGACTCGGACTCAGAGCAAGTTTCACGGTTCCAGCAGGCAGCAGTGTAGGACTGTCACACAGCGAAGGGGCAACATGGTTACAACATACACAGAGTGCTCTTGAGTTCATGCACACATGGAAATGTCTTTCGGTTGAGTTGATTGAAACTGTAATTAATACTGTTTTGCTTTCTTGTGTTTTGGATCAGCTCTGATTACCTTTATAAAATCATTTCTGGGCATAACATCCTCAGTTTAAGGATCCTAAGTCTGACTTTATACAAAATTCACCATCCAGAACATATTAATTACTTTTTCAGATATTTTTTCAATATATTTCAAAATATATAAAAATAGCCAAAATATAGATTTTAAAATATTTACATATTTTTCATGTTTAGTTAATTATTTCATCAAATATCTTTTGGCCATTTTATATATTTTGAGTCTAAACAAGTACTTTAAGTACATTTTGTACTACAGTTTGGCAAAAATATATTTCCTTAGGCCTGTAAACATATTTACCATATATTTTAAACATATCTGAAATCCAGAAAAAAAACAGAATATATAGCCAGTATAGGGGGACTGAAACAGCACTTTAATTGTTGATTATTTCTAAACTATCTCTTTGTTATAAAGTCAAGATTTAGGGTCCTTAAAACCATATGTGACCCTGGACCACAAAACCAGTCTTAAGGATAAATTTTCTAAAATTGAAGGCTGAATAAATAAGATTTCCATTGATGTATGGTTTGTTAAGATACAGCTATTTGAAAATCTGGAATCTGAGGGTGCCAAAAAAATCAAAATACTGAGAAAATCACCTTTAAAGTTGTCCAAATGAAGTTCTTAATGCATATTACTAATCAAAAATTAAGTTTTGATATAATTACGGCAGGAAATTTACAAAATATCTTCGTGGAACATGATGTTTACTTAATATCCTAAATATTTTTGGCATAAAAGAAAAATCGTTAATTTTGACCCATACATTGTATTGTTGGCTTTTGCTACAAATATACCCATGCTACTTAAGACTGGTTTTGTGGTCCAGGGTCACATATTTATTTTTTAGGCTAAAGGGCTTCCGTGTTTGTTTACATCCAATGTCTTTAAAACACACAAAATTTGTGATTTCATCCTGTTTTAGGTTATTTTGGAAGATCCTAGAGTCTTAAACTGGTTTGAGACATGTATGTGATCTCTAGAAGACATTCAAAGTGCTTTAGAAGGGCTGAAAGTGTGTAAAAGTTTGTTTTGCTTGATGTTGCACAATGTCGAAAAAGACTGAAACTCATACCATTTTTGTTTCCCGTCACGTCCTTTAACGCAATTTGTATATCTTCCATCTCGGCTAGCATTACACCAAAGCAAGTGGCTCTTTTTAAAGGGGAAATCCCTTACATGTGCAATAATGATCAAGATCTTCTTGCTGTTGGGGGATCCAGTTAGCTGTAGGGCTTTCCTGAGGGGAAAAAAAGAAAAAAAAAACACAGCTGTATATGATCAAATGAAGTGCCTGGCTAAAAAACAGTTGCTACATTGTTTCAGCTTAGGTATCGTGTTAAATTTCCATGTAAGTGGAATGTTTTTGAGCAATTACCTGAGGCACTTGTACAAAAAGCCATGTATAATCATTCATTTTCATCTAAATAACTATTGAAATATATATGTTTTACACTCCTTGTGGTTCTATAAATGTGAATGTATTTATTTGGCTTTCCAAAGGTTTGATCTACAGCAAGATATTTTTGTCAGATAGCTTAATCTGAATACTTTTATTGCTGTGCTAATAAAGAATTACCTCATGATAAAACTTTGCGTACAGTCGGAATGAAAAGCAACATAAATAACTACAGTCAGCTTATATTTTTAATTCCAGTTTTGAACATAATGGAAAGCCTAGTGTGTTAGTGTGTTTTTTTGCAGGTTAACTGTGATGCCATTGAAGAAAACTTTTTTTAATTCACCTCGTCAAGAACATTTTAATGGCAATAACGAATCTTTAATTTAATAGTGGATATGCAAAGACAGGACAATATTTCAAGTACTTACAATGCAGTCTGGAAGTCTCAAAATGTTTTTTTTTACAAGAGTACATTTCCAGTCAAAAGTGTTTAAGTAAGATTTTTCATGTTTTTTAAAGAAGTCTCTTCTGCTCACCAAGCCTGCATTTATTTGATCCAAAGTATAGCAAAAACAGTACAATTTTGAAATATTTTTACTATTTAAAATAATAATTTTTTGCATCATTACTCCAGTCACCTGAACCTTTCAGACATCATTCTAATATTCTGATTTGCTGCTCAAAAAACATTTTTTTTAATTATTTTGTTGAAAAGAGCTATTTGAGGTTTCTCTTTTAAGTGTTGATAATAATAATACATTTTTCTTGAACCACAAATCAGTATATTAGAATGATTTCTGAAGGATCACTTAACACTGTCTGGAGTAATGATACTGAAAATTTAGCTTTGAAATCACAGTAATTAATTACATTTTAAAATATATTCAAAAATAGAACGGTTATTTTAAACAGTAAAAATATTTCACAACTTTACTGTTTTTTTGGATCAAATAAATGCAGGCTTGGTGAGCAGAAGAGACTTCTTTTAAAAAAAAAAAACATTAAAAAAATCTTTTGACTTGACTGGTAGAGTATATTACCAGAATTAAAGGGATAATTCACTGAAAAATGAAAATTCTGTCTTCGTTTGCACACCCTCATGTCATTCCAAAACTAAATAAAAACAAAAGAAGATATTTTGAAAAATGTAGGTAGCCAAATTGTTTACAGTAGCCATTGACTTCCATAGTATCTTTTTTCATTCTGGAGACTCTAAGGCTGAACTATGCTTATAAAACAATATTTGAAGATGAATTTGTAGAGAATATTTTAGTATTTGGTTTGTCCCTTTTGTGCTTTAATGACAGCAGCATGAACTTCACATATTGTAAAAATACAAGAGACACCGTGCAGCAAAGAAACAAGCTGCTACTCCACACAAGAGAAGCTGGTTTTAGAATAAAAACATGAACAAATAAACAAGATATAAATGACTTATATTGGTCCTTGAAACATGGTTCAACCTAAGGATGATACGTTTAAAAACACTAATAGATTTTGTTATCACGCAGATTATTGCAGCTTTGAACAGCCCTGCGCTTGAAGAGTCCTCAACAATTAAGCTGAATTAGGTGTATGATGGAAGGAAGACATCAAATTAGATGTTTGCTTCTAAAATGGGTTATATATACAGAATAGACATACCCTTCGCTGACTATGACATCCCACAATGCTGTTTAGGTCAAGGCACCAGGGCACATGAACTGAAATTCTTTGTTTACTGTCATGACATCCATCCAAAAATCAGGAACTGCAAAAAGCCTAGGAGGAAATAAAAATATTGTCAGACAACTGGGTGTGTTCCAGTTATGGAATTATGTGGCAGTTGATGGAAAAACCTTTCAGCGAGCATTTTAAAATGCGGTGTATTACATTTGTTTTACAACTTTAAAGCTAAGTAAATAAATAATAAGTAAATAAACAACAAAAAAAAATATATATATATATATATATATTTAAATTTTTAAATAAAAATAAATATATTTTACAAATTTAATATATTAAATAACTAAATAAATAAATAAGCAAGCTGCTCTTAAGGCTTAAAAAAATACAATTCATATGCTTTGATTTAAAAAAATAAAAAAAAAAACAGCCAACCAAATGAATAATTCTCTTTAGGTTGAAAAGAACACAAATAATTTGCTTTTGTAATCAACACACTGAAACAAACAACAACAAAAAATAATAATTATTGTTTTATAATTAACTCAAATGTTTAGCTTTTAAATGAATACAGAAAATAAATAAATAAATAAATAAATAAATAAATGTTTTGGATGCTCTTAAGTCTAAACGAAAATTCAACTCATTTTCTTTTGTAATAAACAAATAAACA
>JAHKKF010490923.1:0-11201 GCA_019740295.1 Labeo calbasu | reverse complement strand
TAATTGTGACTATATCCAACAATCGTGAATTTATTTCTCATAATTTAGCGGCTTTATTTAACAACTGCAATTATTTCTTAGAATTGCAAATTTACAGTATATCTTAGAATTGCAGTTTTATTTTTTAAAAACTCTTCTATTTATCTCAATTACATGTTTTTTTTCACAATTAGAACTATTTCTCATAATTGCACCTTTATACCTTGTAATTGTGACTATATGTAACAACTGCAACTTTATTTCTTGCAATTTAGCATCTTTATTTAACAATTGAAATTAATTCCTATAACTGCAAATATACAGTATATCTTAGAATTGCAGCTTTATTTTGCAACTTTACATCTTGCGGTTGTTACTATATCTAACAATTGTGACTTTTTCTCACAATTTAGCAGCTTTATGTAACAATTGCAATTATTTTTTGTGATTGAGAATTTAAAGTATATATTCGAATTGCAGCTGTATTTTTCGAACTTGTGTAATTGTAACAGTAACAGTCGTGACTTTCTCGTAATTTAGCGGCTTTATTTAACAATTGCAATTATTTCTTATATTTGCTAATTTAAAGTATTTCTTAGAATTACAGCTTTATTTTTCTAAATTTATTTCTTATAATTGCGACCATATCTCACAATGACATGTTTTTTCATAACTGCAACTGTTGAAATTATTTAATATAATTGAAATTATTTCAAATAATTTATAATTTATAGTGTGTCTTAGAATTACAGCTTTATTTTTCGTGCTTTATTGACCAATCAGCATCCAGAACTGAGACTTACAGGCAGTAAACAAACGTAAAATGAACAGAATCCAACTCAAGCTGTCAGTGCTTTTGCATTGTGCTGTTTTGTGTATTTCTGGTGCACAGTTTGTCACTATATTTCATTGCTTTTTGCATTCTCACCCCTCATTAGATATTGAAAGAGTATTTTGAGGTAAGCCACATCTCCCTTTAATATGATAGCTTTAGCATGAATTTGTGACGCTCACTTGTCTGCACTTGTGAAAGTCTTTGTGTCTTATAATGCTGTCACTTTATGGCAGACTGTTATAATAGAGAACTGGTTGTGTTTTTTTTAGGAAGTTCAGACATGCACTGTGGACCTCGGAACGACGACGGACTGTTCCAGCCATCCGGACAATAAGAACAAGAACCGATACGTCAACATTTTAGCCTGTGAGAACCACTACCACAAATAAATACAAGCATTAGATGCACATCTATATGAATGATATAAAATTGTCTATATCTTCAATAACTTCCTGTAGATGACCACAGCAGAGTGCGACTCGCACCCCTAAATGACAAAGATGGAAGAAGCGGTGGGGACTATATAAACGCCAACTATGTGGATGTAAGCAATTTTATTTTAACTCAGAAGTGTTGCTAGGCAAATCATGATAATTTTATCATTATTTAATCAGCGAGGCATGACTACCTCAAAGTGTAACCATTTAACTAGCAGAAATGATGAAAACACTTAAAAAAGCACTGCCAGTTTGCTGTTGATTTGATCTTAGGAAGGTCAGGCATTGTGGCACTTCGAGTGTTTGTGGCCTCTATTGTAATATTGTGTCACCTGAGATGTTCTTTCAAAGTTTAAACTAAGAATACTCACACTTCCCTTCCTGTAGCTTTATTTGTCTCTTCTTTCTGTTTCACACAAGGGTTTTAACAAACAGAAAGCCTACATTGCAGCACAAGGGCCCTTAAAGTCCAGCACAGTGGATTTCTGGCGGATGGTGTGGGAGCAGAATGTGGGAGTGATTGTTATGATCACAAACCTGGTGGAGAAAGGAAGGGTGAGTCATTTTAGTTCACGTTCTACCTAAATTGACTGATGTAATATTTTAAAAATAGTTCACCTGAAAAAGATTTCTGTCATCAGAAACATTTTGTATGGCTTCAGGAGACTTGGAATATAAGCCCACAAGTGGAACAGAATATATATATGTATATTAGGGCTGTCAGTTTAACGCGTTAATGTAATTAATTAGATATGAAAAAAGCGATTAACATATTTTAACGCAGTTAACACACTGGCCCCGCCCCCAGACCTGTACATCATCTTATATTTCATACAGTTGACTGTTGACAAACATGATGCAGGGCAACAACTCCATAAATGCAGTTATGCCCTAAAATTCAAGATATTGGGGCCAAAATGTTCCTTTATGAGTTTTTGTTTAATATTTATATATATATATCACATATCACACGAGCAGCAAGAGCAATATGACACAAGTACTGATTTTTTTCCGATCTATCACAAGCTAAAATGTGATTTTATACAACAATTCAGTAAATAAGAAGTCTGATATTCTGTTATATTTTAGTCTCTGACTAACACAGCAGTGTTTAGTTTTTTAATAAATCTGCGTTTTGAACAAATTATTTATTTCAAAATGATTCAAAGGCCCATTCATATAGAGACCCACTTAATTCCTGAACGAATCAGCCGTTTGAACGATACAAATGAATGACTCATATAGACATTTACCGTCACCTGCTGGCAGATTTAGTTTCTTATTTAGAGTATAATTTCATTAAAAAAACTCATGTCGTTTCAAACTTTTCTTTTGTGGAACATAAAGAAGGTATTTTCTGTTTGAAAGTCAAAATTGTATTGAATTGTATGTGAGGATGAGAACGAGTAAATTATGACATTTTCAATTTTTGGGTGACAAGACAATAACATAATATAACAAAATATGGGTTCAACACTGCGTTTGTCCATTTTTCAGAGGAAGTGTGACCAGTACTGGCCTCTGGAGAACCAGGAAGAGTATGGATGTTTTTTGGTTACTGTAAAGAGCACAAACGTCCTCGCATACTACACCCAGAGAACCTTCACCATCAGAAATACCAGCATAAAGAAGGTATCACGTAGGGATACACAATAATTTTTTTTTTTTGGTTTTTATTTATTGTATTGGTCAGTGTTGTATATTTAGTTGTGAATGTTTTTTTTTTTTTACATTTAGATTTGCCATTCTTAAGACTTAATATTAAAATACACTGAATATATAAACTCTTTAAAAAGTCTTTAAAAAGATTTTAGCAAATCTCAAAATGGCTTTTAATTTTTTTACTGTAGATTATATCTTTGATGCCTAAATTCACTTTCAGCATTTTAAAATCGTAGATTACATTTTTTAGTAATTTATTTTTAATAATTTTTTTTACACAAAATCATTTAGGATTTTAAGCAAATTTTAAGAATTTTAAGGATTTTTATTAGCAATATTTAATTGATAATATTATTATATTTTTTAACTGTTTAATTGTTCATTAAATGTTACTATTTTATCATTTTCCAAACCTAAGTATTACTACTCCTTTGTTAAAACAATCACAGGTTTGTATTAAAGGGACAGTTCACCCAAAAATTCTGTCATTTATTACTCACCCTAATGTCGTTCCAAACCTTCATTCATCTTCAGAACACAAATTAAGATACTTTTGTATGAATCCAAAAGAACTTTCTGACCCTGAATAGATGCATGTGTGGTGGTACTATCGTGGATGCGCATGAAAGACACAGAAGAGAAGAAACTGTTGAAAATAGTTATTTTTGTTTTCGTTGTGCACAAAAACTCTTTTTGTAGCTTTATAAACTTATTGATGTCCTTATTACCTTTCTGGGCCTTAAACGTGTTAGTTGCGTTGTTGTCAATGCAGGGTCAGAAAGCTCTCAGATTTCATCAAAAATATCTTAATTTGTGTTCTGAAGATGAACGAAGGTCTTACAGATTTTGGAATGACATGAGGGTGAGTAATTCATGATAGAATTTTCATTTTTGGGTGAACTATCTCTTTAACACTTTTTTTTGTTGTTTTTTAGGGTTCTCAGAGAGCTCGTAGTAACGAGAGAACAGTTATACATTACCACTACACACAGTGGCCAGACATGGGCGTACCAGAGTATGTCCTTCCTGTGCTTTCATTCATCTACAAGTCATCTAGAGCCCAAACAGAGCACATGGGGTCAATGATTGTACACTGCAGGTGGGATACACAAGTTTTTTTCAATGTATCAAGTGTTATATTGTATATTTTACCATTCTAACGTGTGTTTGTGTATGTTTAGTGCTGGAGTGGGCCGAACAGGGACCTACATAGTGTTGGATAGCATGTTAAAACAGATTAAAGTGGAGGGGACAGTCAACATTGTGGGCTTCCTCAAACACATTCGTACACAACGAAACTATCTAGTTCAAACAGAGGTGAGTGAACAGCAATCAAAGTCTCATTTTGGTGTGTAGAATTTCATAGTGCTCTATAAAGAAAAATGATGCATTATTTACTGTATTACCAGCCTTCGGTGTTGCTGTTTAGACTGAAGTTTCCTTCTTAACATCATTTGTTCTGATACCCCTACAGGAGCAATACATCTTTACCCATGATGCTCTGGTAGAGGCCATTTTGAGTCAAGAGACAGAGGTGCCAACAAGCCATATTCACCAGTATGTTAACAATCTCTTGACCCCGGGGGCCTCATGCAAGACACGGCTGGAAAAGCAGTTTAAAGTAAGTGTGCTCTCAATTCTTTAAGTGATTTTTGAAGAGCACAGCTGGAAGTATTTGTATCACCACAGTTGTAGTTGAATAATGTAACCTGACATACATAACGATCTTGTCATTTCAGTTGATGTGTCAGTCCAATGCCAAACAGAATGATTACAGCAGTGCCCTGAATGACTGCAACAGAACGAAGAACAGAAGCTGCTCTCTGATTCCTGGTGTGTTATTCTACATTATCTGTTATTATGATGTTAATATATGTTCGAGGAATGGATGGATGAACAGGTTAAAAGAGACAGACGAATAGACAGACAGGTTGATGGACATATAGATAGAGTGATGATAGACATTCATCATTTTATGTTAGATGGATGCAAGGATAGATAGATAGATAGATAGATAGATAGATAGATAGATAGATAGATAGATAGATAGATAGATAGATAGACAGATGAGTGGGTGGATGAATGGACATATAGACAGACAGATGGTTGATCGATCGATCGATCGATAGATCGATAGATAGATAGATAGATAGATAGATAGAAATACGTGATAGATAGATAGATAGATAGATAGATAGATAGATAGATAGAAATACGTGATAGATAGATAGATAGATAGATAGATAGATAGATAGATAGATAGATAGATAGATAGATAGATAGATAGATGATTGGACATATAGACAGACATATGATAGATAGATAGACAGATGAATATGTGGATGAATGGACATATAGATAGATAGATAGATGATAGACTGATATACAGATATACAGACAGATGTGATAGATATATAGATAGATAGTGAATAGATTGATGGATGGATGGATGGATGGAAGGATAGATATAAAAAGACAGAAGATTGAATGGATGGATGGATGGATGGACAGATAGATAGATAGACATATAGACAGACTGATGATCGACGGATAGACATAGACGTGATGGATGGATGGATGGATGGATAATGGCTAGATAGACAGATAAATGTGTGGACAGATATGTGGAAGGACAGATAGACAGGTGGGTAGACAGAAGGCGGATGGACGAATGGATGTATGGATAGATAGATAGATAGATAGATAGATAGATAGATAGATAGATAGACAGATAGATAGACAGACAGGCAGACAGATAGATTTAATGAATGGACGAATGGATGGACAGATAGAAAGATGAACATATAGACAGATTGATAATTTACGGATAGACATATAGACAGATGTGTTGGATCGATGGATAAATAATGGCTAGATAGACAGACAGATGAATGTGTGGATCGATAGTTGGAAGGATAGATATATAGACAGACTGATGATAAACAGGTGGGTAGATAGAATAGATAGATATACAGAAGATCGTATGGATGGATAGATAGATAGATAGATAGATAGATAGATAGATAGATAGATAGATAGATAGATAGATAGATAGATGCATGAATGGGTGGATGGATGGACATAGAGACAGATGTGACAGACAGGGCCGATGGATGACTTAAAGGACAGACGAATGGATGGACAAATAGTCAGATGGACAGATGAATGGATGGATGGACAGATATTCAGTTCTCTGAAGTGACTGTTGTGTTTTGCAGTGGAGAAGTCCAGAGTGTGTTTGTCGACATCAGCAGGAGAGACGTCTGACTACATCAACGCCTCATATGTCATGGTGAGACATTCAGCGTTTCTACAGTCAGTTCTCTGTAACAGCTTATTTAGATTCATATTAAGTCTCATTCATGCATTCACATCAGGGCTATCGGCAGAGCAAAGAGTTCATCATTACCCAGAACCCTTTGCCCAGCACAGTGAAGGACTTGTGGAGGATGGTGTGGGATCACAACTCCCAGGTTATCATTTCACTGCTGGACACGAGTAGCACGGTCAGTACATCTTTTATCCCAAACTGCTTTATAGCGTCACGCCCAATTCCTGCATTTCCTGTCGATCTTCCAGTGCTGAATGAAACAGATTGTCTTTTAATTCATCTTTCATTCACTCTCTCCCTCCCTCTCTCATTTCTATATTTCATTTCCAGACAAAAGACAACGAGCCAATCACATTCTGGCCTGTGAGAGATCAGCCAATCATCTACGAGACATTCTCTGTATCATTAAGAGGGGAGGGCCACGTGTGCCTCTCCAATGAAGACATGTTGATAGTGCAGGACTACATCCTAGAGGCCACACAGGTAACATCATATCAGCCAATCAGATTCAACAGCTAACATTAGCAACATAAAGAGGATCAGAGAATTTACCCATAATGCACCAAGAGGAACGTATCATGCTGAAGCTGAGATAATCAATTCAAAGAGATGTAAATGAACGATTTCTTTGCGTCATTTCTGCAAAATCGTTCAAAAACACGAACGCAGGCATCTGTTTTGAAGAGCGCAGCTGGTGCCTGCCATACGATTGTGGAAAATATTAGGCGGAGCAAATGGCTGCTGACGAAAGTGAGAACAGAGGCTGTTAAACAACACATCTGGTGCTTTTCACACACTTAGCATTAAACCATCTGTATCTGCGGAAGCACATTGATCATAAACACACACTTGAGAAAGTGATATTACAGACTCATATTTCAGCAATGGTTTGGTTTTTTAACTAAAAGGGATAATTTACCCCAAAATGAAAATTCGGTCATTAATTACTCACCCTCATGTCGTTCCAAACAGGTAAGACCTTCGTTCAAATTCAGAACACATATGATATTTTTAATGAAATCCAAGAGCTTTCTGACCCTTCGTAGACAGCGACAGCACTACCACGTTTAAGGCCCAAGCTCTCGGATTTTATCAAAATTATCTTAATTTATGTTCCAAAGATGAACGAAGGTGAGTATGAGGGTGAGTAATTAATGACAGAATTTTCATTTTTGGGTGAACTATCCCTTTAATAATGTATTTATTTTCTCTTTTCTCTCTCTTCACAGGATGACTTTGTTCTAGAAGTGAAGCATTACCGGGCTCCGCGCTGGCCAAACCCAGACAGTCCCATCAGTAGCGTCTTTGAGCTGATCAACATCATCCAAAAAGAGTCCGGCTCCAAAGATGGACCCATGGTTGTACATGACGAGTGAGTTGCATCTTGGCCCCCGAGAGAGATACACACCACGTTTTGGAAAAGACATGTTATTTCTGTTCCAGAAGCTAGTGAGCTGCCTCGCTGTCTGCTGTCTGCATCGGCAGACACCCCTGCCCAGTAAACCAGGATGAATTTCTAGGCCGGTTTATGCTGGTCTATATGTTGGACCAGCTGGTAAACCGTAATAATAGCTGTTAAATAGTAACAATAGTAAGCATTTGCTAAATTAAATAATTGGCTTTTATAGTGTCAATGTGCTACAGCCAAAAGGACTGACTGAAATATTATCTGGGGAATATTTAGTTTGTATGTAGTGAATCTTAGTAGATATATAAATCTCAAGGAAACATTTTTAGCTCAAAAACACTGCTGTTAAAATTCTGGAGCCAGTAAGATTTTTTTTTTAAATCTTATTCTCTCTTATTCTCACTAAGGCAGCGTTTATTTAATCAAAGGTACAGTTAAACCCTGTAATACTGTGAAATATTATGATTTTTTTTCTAGTTTCATATATTTTTTTTATAATAATTTATTACATATTTGGTATTTAAAAATCTTTTCTCGCTATTAACATTGTTTAAAACAGTCTGCTAAATATTTTGAATATATGCTGAAAACTGTGTAACTTTACTTTTTAGAATTTTGATAAATAGAAAGTTGAAAAAAAATGTATGTAAAGTCAGCAACATCAAGCTCCAAAAATATCAAAAAGTTTATTTAAAAACTTTTGCATAGTAAAAAAGTACACCCGTTTGAGATTAGTGTGCGTGCTTTTGTTTGTTTTTTAACAAATAGAAAGTTCAAATGAACAACTTTTATTTAAAATTTGAAATCTTTCTTAACATAAGATCTTTACTATTACTTTTGATCACTTTAATGCAATTTATGTGTCCTTTTTAAGCTGTAAAGCTTTTAAACTGTAGTGTGTGTAAATTTTAAAATGTATTTATAACACTTTACACAAGAAATATTGTTCCTAAGCCATGTAACAGAAAATATTGTAAAGCATAAGTAACTAATACAACAAAAGCTCAAACTATTTAAGTTTAGACGGTGTGACAAACGAGAGATCAAAGAAATATTTTTTACCAGTAACTGGCAAAACCCCCCAAACAAATTTCAAATTCAGTTTTATTTTCATTACTATTCATTTGTATTAAAATAATACATTTTTTGTTACTATTGTTTTTTTTGTTGTTGTTATATTTATTGAGTAATTAATCATTATTATTATTTGTATAATGGCATTAGGGCTGTCATTTTTGATTATTTTGGTAATCGAGTAATCGGATCATTATTACGACGATTAATTGAGCAATTAGATAAGTATAATTAATTTTTTTGAGGTAATAAAAATAGACCTAAGCGACAATAGCGTTTAAAATGACTTAAAATACATATATAATAGCAATGAGGCAATAATTAGTTCAAATAGAATATCAAAAGCAAGTAATCATATGGCTTAACTGAACTAAACTGTTAAAATACATGTATTATAAACAATAGAACTAATGTACATGCATTTTAACAAATGACGGCAGAGGGCGCCAACGACCAGACTATTATTTTTACACTTTACAACTCGATCTAATCCTTGTATAATATTGACTAAACAACATTTAAGTCAAATGTCCACTTAATCTTTGATATTTGGTCACGTCTTTTCGACAGAAATGCTACAGCCACTGTAATTTCTTGAATAAGTGGACATCAAAACGTTTAAACGCAGACTGAGGGTTTGAGCTTTTATTTTGAAATCGCGATCAACAGTTAGCAATAGCATTTTGGGAAAAGTATTTTCCAGTGTTTGCGTAGGTTTATAAATGATTTATCTTACAAATCTGATGAAATGCCGCACATTACGTTCCCAAATGAACATGATAATAAACCAAAACAGGAATATGTAGAGATGAAGTTTGAGATACTTCACACATGTGAAGCAACATGTACTTGAATGGAGCGGCTCTGACACGCACGTACGTAACCTACACGCATGTAAATATAGGTGCTTTCACGCCATATCGGAATTCCCGTAATTACGAGATTCCAACTCGTAAAAAGCGTTCACGTCCTCGTAGAACTCGTAATAACAACTTGTGAACTGGGAGTCTTCTGAGAGCTACAACTTGTACCACATGGCCGCTGTACCACCTGACCAACATAGGCTCTGTTTAGGCATTGATAGTGTTGCCATAGAAAAGCATAATTCCGACTCTGAGGACGTGAACAGCT
The DNA here is from genome assembly GCA_019740295.1 of Labeo calbasu. Classification (NCBI taxonomy): domain Eukaryota; kingdom Metazoa; phylum Chordata; class Actinopteri; order Cypriniformes; family Cyprinidae; genus Labeo; species Labeo calbasu. Next base: position 1,344 of record JAHKKF010490923.1, on the reverse strand, counting down.
CCGAGTAGAACGTCACATGTTGTCATGTCGAAATTACGGTAATTACGATATGGCGTGAATGCAGCATAGTTAAAGCGCATATATTTATTGAATTAAATGGTCGCGTTTGTGAATTCACAATAGTATTATGCTTTATTATGATTTTTAAATAGGTTTGATATATCATACAGCCTTTTATAATTGTCGTCCGTGGAATGCGTCTCTTCCGGTATTTTGGCGGTTATTCGACATACGTTAAGTAAATTGCAGTCGATGTTTAAAAATCGAGTAACGTTAACCTTATTCGAATCGAACAGAGGAATCGTGACAGCACTAAATACAGTAGTATTTCTTATCCCTCTTTAAAACTCCTGCTTTTACATCAATACTTTGCAGTAATTAATAAAATACTGGTGAAGAGTGTTTAATCATTGACATTTCAAATAATGTTTTAATTTCTACTATAATCATCACGATATATTCCCTGAAAAGTGTTCATGGATTGCAGTCAGGCTGCTTTATTCTTGACAGATATGTGCAGTGCTTGTCAAAACAAGGTATGTTAGCAGACAGCATGAATTGGGAGCACATCTATGATGTCTAAAAATGCAGTGTAGGTGGGCGGCTCGCTAGGGTGAAGAACTGAACATGCTTTATCATTGATTTGTTTAATAATCTCTGTGCAGGCATGGTGGTGTGACTGCTGGGACGTTCTGTGCGCTGTTCACTCTACTGCAACAGCTTGAGGCCGAGAGCGCCGTGAACGTCTACATGGTGGCCAAGATGATCAACCTCATGAGGCCTGGAGTCTTCACTGACATTGTAAGGGTTCATCTGCATGCTTTCATTCAAGACAACTTGTTTTTTACACTGGTGATTGCACAATCAAACACACGAAATACGTCAGTTACACTTTGAGATTTACACTATACAAGTCTTGAAATGTATATGAATACATACTGTATTTAATGCTTACTAATCATGTAAAAATGCATCATATATGCATTTTTTACATACGTTTTTAAATTTATATTCTATTTTATATGATGTATAATATTATGTATACACTAGAGATTATATATACAGTATATTTATATCTGACATAAAGTGTTCATTTTATATAAAACAAATTATAATTTATTATAACCACTGTAATTTATAAATTATTTAATTAATATATTTCAGGGAATATGTGTATAGGTATTTAGCATATGTGAATTTTGATATATATATTATGTACTATACTATATATACTATATTCTACTGTACTGTGCGCATACTATATACTATACCAAGCTTTATATATAGTATAATATTGTAATAGTAATATAATAATAATTAAAATATTAAATACATATAAATAAA
>JAHKKF010490913.1:0-20094 GCA_019740295.1 Labeo calbasu | reverse complement strand
TGTTCTATAGGAAAGGTAACTTTAAATGACGTCTGTTGTGATCTGGCACCATATAGAAAATAAAGTTAATATGACCTTAAAGGGGGGCGGCGGCGCCCCTAATACAATGGCAGGGGAAACACTGTGCAGTAGTGGAAGTTAGTAAAAAATGACGCCTCTGTACCAACAGGTGTCAGTATGAAGTCCAAACCACTGGTACTATTGCTATTAATAAGTAGCTTTTAATATAGTTTCTGCAGAAATAGTAACAGTAACAACCTTAACAACACAACGTAGAACCAACAACCACTTAGCCATGTTGTTACAACATTGCTAAAAGGTTGGCTACGTTGTAGCAACGTTCTGTGTTTGTTGAGTGTTTAATGTAACTAAGTCAATGTTCAAACAATGTGTGAGGCCTTATATTTAGTTCCATTGTTAAGCTCAAGATATACGTTCCCCCCACGCATTGTGATGTGGGCAGGGCTTGGGGAAAAGGAGCTACGGGAAATGTCGAGATGTAAATCAAATATGAGAGAAACATAAAAATCTAATAGTGCTTATCTTCGCATTTGGCATCCGTCCTGTGTCTGGTTTGTGTGGTTCTCCAATAGCTGTCCATTGCTTAGTCAATGCAGCAGTTCCCTGACAGGCCACTGAGGTTGTTCAGAGTGCAGTGTTTACTCAAAATGAATTAGCTTGACATTAATTGACGTGATAAAGCAGTGCAGCTTCCACACAACTGGACAGAAGACTAGACCTTTGTATCCGTATTATCAGTCCTGTCTCCCAAGGTTATTTATGCAGGAGGACATGATGTACTTTTTGATTTTGAACACAGAACCCTGATAGCTGTTAGAAATTTTAAATAAGAGATTAAAGAGAAGTTAAATGTTTTACCTAATGAGGGCATATGGAAAGAAGCACTTTACTGCACAAATGAAAAGGTTTTAACATGGTAGTGAGAATAAAAGCGATCCATTTTCTCAACCGCAGAGACCGCATGTGAGAACACACAGTTTTGCAGAAGACTACAGGACAGATCTAAGATAAAAGTAAAAGCAACCATTTTTGTGCCCATCAGATAAAGCAGTCATTTACGTTTTTGCAGTATATAGGGCAGAAGAAATGCACCAAACAAAAAACCTTTATTCACATGGCTTTAAAGTTTTAAAAACAACAAAAGAATCCCCCACCCAAAGAGCACCAATTTATTTTTGCACCCCAGTAGCAGTCTTTTACTTTTCTGTATGTGTCTTGCAAATTATTTGCATGCACTTCAAAGGACATCACAGAAGATCACACTTGTTTTAATCACAGGAACTGTAGATGTCTGGTCATTTAAGGCTAAATAGAAAGCAAAAGTAGATGCTTTTACTGAACACCCGTGGCTTTTTGAAATGAGAGGTCATGCCATGATTATAACTGTACTGTTGTTGATGGCTTGGCAGAGAGTAATTTACAATATGGTTTGAATTAAAACTAGTAGTGCAAATGCAGTATGTGAGCATGTTATGTTGGTGGAACTACACTACCAGTCAAAAGTTTTTTAATGTTTTAAAAAGTCTCTTCTGCTCACCAAGCCTATTTCAGATAAATGCTGATATTTGGATCTTTCTGTTTATCAAAGAATCCTGAAAAAAGTACAATTTAGCATATTAGAATGATTTCTGAAGGATCATGTGACTGGAGTAATGATGCTGAAAATTTAGCTTTGATCACAAGAATAAATTACATTTCAAAATATATTTAAATAGAAAACAGTTATTTTAAATAGTACAAATATTTCACAATATTACTGCTTTTGCTGTATTTAAGATCAAACAAATGCAGGCTTAGTGAACAGAAGAGACTTCTTTAAAAAAACATTAAAAACTTTTGACTGGTAGTGTATAAAGAGAAAGTACATCTAGTTGTTTAACAGACTTTAGTCCAACATTGGCCTAAATTCAGTGTAAACACTCAGGACGCAGACTGAAATGTGGACATTTGGCAAACAAACTGAACGTTTCTTTTGCAATGTTACTGATCTTTAGAAGTCATTCTGATATTGTTTATATAGATGGTTAAAAACATGACTGTTGCTGACTTTTATTTGCTTTTAAAGTTAGATAATTTCTTTATTTTACACTAAATAAAGTAAATGACTACATATGTATAGCACATATACATGAAATACAGTCATGTTGCTTTACAGAGAAAACAGAATCTATGACTGAAAGTTAAGAAAGAAAATATGCACACATACAGAAACAAGAGAAGAACAGCTATTGTGTGTCTGTCTGTACATTACCATATATAGAACATACAGTACTTGTGTAAGAGATATGAGTATTGAAGACTATGACAGGATCTTAAACAACAGAGCAGTTGAGTAGTAGTTGCAATAGTTTTTGCGTAGTTAAAATAACCAACAAAAACAGACAAACACACAGAGTTGCTGATGCAGGGGTTGTTTTCTTTAAGCTTTGTTAATAATTTCCAGGGATGGCAAAAGCTGTTTGGTCAAGGACTTGCCATTGAAGGACAGTATGATAAGCAGGTGAGGACTGAACTAACATGAGATGTTCACATGGCCGTGTTATAAAATGAGCAGCTGTGTAAACCATCATTAGCAGTTTTTAAATGTAATAGGATGTATAGTTTCTACAGATTTCCTGGTAAAGTATTTTTATGTATTTATTTACTTTTTTGAGTTGCTTATCTGAGACTTTTTTGAGACAAAAAAGTCATCAGAAAACAAATTAGTATGATGTTCTAGTTTTTTAGTATTCAGGAACAGAAAAAAGAGGAAAGAGTATTTTGTTTTCAAAAGGTTTTGAAATGAACTACACTTGTGTTATAGTCACTGGATCATATTTCCTCACCCCGTCAGCAGTCATGGACAAGATGAGACAACCCCTATTGGGCAATAGCTGGTGTCCAGTTACGTATGACTAAGAGACAGGGATTTATCCACAATTTTAAAATGTGCATGTTGGCATTGGAACTTGTCTCTTAAAATAATGTGCTAGCAAAAAAACAACGTGCAAGCAAAAGACGTGTGAACAAACTTTTAACAACTTTTCTTAAGAGTTGTAGTTTGGCCTTTGGTAAAATGTGTGGCTATGTGTGTCTGAACAAAACCGGTATCAACACAATGATCTGAGGAAGGGAATCTAAAAAATTAGTGTCTCTGAATGTGAAGTAAAAGTATTTAGTACTTGACAAGGAGATGTTGATAAGGACCAGGAGGTGCTTGACACTGAAGTAAAACCGTACCAAAGCCCATTTTTAAAAGGCATTTTTCTCTAAGGGAGTATGGTTCTCCTCCCAGATATCTACATTTTACAGCATGAAAGTGTCTATAATGAGTCTCTGTTTTATGTAAAATTCTTGGATCTAATAAAAGAGTGAATTCCTTGGCTCTGGGCAATGAAAGAGCATTTGAAACCTCACCTAAACTAGCTGCACATACAACATGATATTTACATTTACACTTCAGCTTTTTCACATTTCAATTGGGTTTACATTTGATATTGGGTATAGATGGAATGTGAATTGCTTCTGTCCCTGGTAAAAAAAAAAACAGCATATGCTGGTAGGTATGTTTTGATGAAATACAAAACATACCTAACCAGCATCAAAACATACCTACCAGCATATGCTGGTTTTTTCACCAGGGGTGTACTGTAGGGCATGCATTTATGGCTCTTAATTAACTATAAAACTATACTTAACAAAGAGTCAAAAAGGAAGTTACTGTACATGCTTGTGTTTCAAAATAGCCTGTAAACACACATTTTGAGGTACATGCGGTGCAAGTTTTTAATAAAACTAGGAAATACAACCGTGTGAATGTGGTTAAACTTGCTTTTCTGATGTCTTTATTGCCACAGTTTTAGACCATGACCTGCATGCAGAGGTTCTGTCAACCACTGAGCAACAACAAAATCAGCAAAACATAATCAATACAAACTGTTGTGTAAGAACAGCAGAAAATGTTGCTTTGTGTTTTGTGCTGTTACTCCATTACATGGTCTTTCTGTCATATTTGTTCTAAATTCCTCCAAAATGAGAGGCATCGTCATGCATGTAGCAGCACATATGGAACCAGTCAAAGTTTCCATGTGTAGACTGAGACTAGAGCTGGCCGAGCGGCAGTCATTAAGTGGAAAACCTGAGGCGAAGTTTGGAAAGGAAGTAAATGAGCTCATAAATCCATAGTATGTCTGCTCACGTCTCCCACACTCAATAGGTTATACCTGTACTGTCTTTTCATAGTCAGGATATAAGCAACCTCATTTTCATTAGTCCTCATCCACAAATAAGTCAAATAAAAACTTAAACACCGAGTTATAGTTGATAGTTTACTTACTAATATCACCTGAAGTTTGTTTGCTTGCTTGTTTTGGTCAGGTGTGACCAAAGTGCTAACTTTTTATACATTATATGTATTTTGTATATTTTTGTAAAAAATTCACGTCAATTTCACGTCATTCCATTCATGCAAACTTGCAGGCTGTATGCTATTTTTTTAGTGCGTCAACAGGGAAACTGCAGCAAACATTCAAAGTCTGCAACTGACCTTTCCGTTATCTGTTGTTAAAGTCTGTTCCATCTGCCATGTCACTTTTGCCAATGTAAAGTTTTACAGCAGCTAAAACAAGTTATAGTATTATTATTATGAATTGTTGAATCCCATATGGGGTATTAATATAAAGTCCCTTTTAATATAGAATAGCAAATATCTACTTAATGTGATCAGAAACACCTTAACTAAAGAACTAAGAGTTCACTGCTTTCCTCCAGTCCAGCAGATGTCAGTACGGCATAACTGACCGTTCAAATACCCAGTTTTTTTTAAGTTCTGTACCTTGCAGCATCTTTATGTTTAGACATAAAATTGAACAACTGGCTTCAGCAAGCATTTTAATGTCATTTAATGTCATTAATGCCATGCCACTTTGGCAATGTAAAGTTTTACAGTAGTTTAAAAAGTTTATATTATTATTATTAGAATTATTTACATTTTTGACCCACATATGGAAATGAGGGGTATTAATATTAAGTTCATTTTAATACAAAATAGCAAACATATCTACAAAGACACCTTAAAGGTGCAGTATGTAATACTGACAGCTAGTGGTTGAAATGGGTTTCTCCCACCCCCTCATCCTCAGATGTGACACACACATGGGTTGCCAGATTGAGGACACAAACCAGGAATGAGTGCAGCTGATAATAGAAGGCAACGAGCCTTACACTGCAAGTTTATGAGTTGATGTATCCGTGTCTTAACAAAGTCCCTTTCAAGGAAAGTCTGTTCACTGGGCGGCCATATTTGCAGTGCCTCTGGGCAGCTCATCCAAGACCAATGCTGCGACTCAATGTGCCTACTTTTACTACGCCCTTAAAGTATGTACTCTTTTGGTGAAGAAAATGTACACACTTTTGAGCATGTAGTAGAAGAGTAGGCAAGCTTTGGGACAGACTTAACAGACGCACTCAACACACGCACTCTGTCACCGTAAACTGGCCTGTCAATCATCTTGTCACAGTTAACATCCTCCACATTTCATTTATTTAACTTCCTACCATAAAAAAAGTAGAGAACATTTATCTGCCAGTCACGGGTCTGTCATGCTGAAAACTGCTCATATTTTCTGCATAATGATGCACTTAAAAGTTAATGACCAAACGGATGTTTATAAAAGTTCACATTGCTGTTGCAGTTGAAATATAACAAAGATGACATTAAATAAATATATGTTTACCAGGTTAAATGCTGATTATTAGTAATTCAAACCTCTTTTTCGAAACATCTCTAACTACCGGTCACGCATATCCGCCATGTTTGCATTCGTGTTTGTAGTTCTGGACTGCACGGATCCACACTTCAAAAATCGACCTGAAATAGTAGACCATCCGGGGACTTTTGGCATACTCTTTTCAGCATACTATGCTTTGGGACACACTTATTCTAATCTCACATACTATTTAGGTATAAACACTGGGATGCAGGGCAAGTCTGTATTCTAGGCCTATAGTCTTTGGTTTTAATATGCCTCTGGTCAAAGAGCTTTTTAGATGGATGCCGAGGCTTTTTAGGTCAGGTAGAATCAGCAATCTCTCAGCCAGTTCGTTTGCTGCCTTCAATGACTTCAATACGCTGTGTTTTCCACCATCTGGCAACCTGGAGTGTCAAAATACTATTGGTTAAACTGGCAGTGGGCGGAATCACACAGACCAAAACACAACGCACATTCCGACATGGAATGCACATTTTCAAAAGAGAATAACTGACTGTAACATTGTTTTTCGGAGAAACATGTATGTGAACAAGTTTCCTAAATACCTGTGAATGTATTATGGTGTTTTTATGCTTTAACTGACCCTTTGCTGGTAGATAAATGATTGACTGCCAATCTGACCAACCATAATGCCAAATCTGCCCTTTTGTCCGACAAACAAACCAGACAGGAAAGTAGATTAAGAGGCCTTGAACTTGAAAAACTGACATGCTCAGCCAATGTTTTAAATTTCTGAAGGCTGGATTCTGGAATCCACTGCCACTTCAATTTATATCCTTTCGAGTGTTTGTTTAAGTTGTTAATTAATATTTTTCTTCAAAATATTAAATGATTTTAAGGATGTTCCTCAGTTCGCCGGATGTGCGTCCATATTGGAGACACTCGGATGTGAATTACACCATAGATTGCATGGTTAATGTACAACTGAATACGTGTTTCTGATCATTTATGCTGTCTAAACCATGGAAAAAAACACGCGAAAGCTGCTAAATCATATAGAAAAAGACTTAGTAAGCAGGGAAGGGCACGATATTTGGACAAACTAAAGTTAACAGGTGGTAACGAGCAGTGTTAATTAAGATATTAGCCTAATATTTCACCTACCTGACCGGAAATGATAAGAACGAACTCAAATCAAGATTCTTGCCCTGGAAATTCTGGTTCAGTTTGACCAACCACAAACGCCTTCTTTCCTAAGAAAGTCTTTTGTACACTTCTCATTGATTTGTTATAACTTTTGGCAGTCTATAGTACTCCAAATGTTTTTCTTGGTCCGACCGATTAGTACAGCCCAAAACATGATAATAATTGACCATTTTTAGCAGCAATAATCAGCTAAATTTGCGAGTTCCATTTGGTTCTGCGCCGCCAATATGGCCGACTGATGACGAGTCGTGAAAACAATCAATAGAATTACATGTCTACTCACTGAAAAGTGCTCTCTCCTTGGTTTGAGAAAAGCAACCATCACAATAAAAGATACATTTACTATTCTGACTTACTATGACACCTTAGGTCACAAAGGTCATTTACTTTATCCGTTATCTTTAAACATTAGAAAATAATGAAGAATATTGTCTGAAACCTTTAGCTGAGAAAAAGTACTCCTGATTAAAGCGTGGGTTTGAACAACCCAGCCTCAAAGAAATTGCGTATTCTCTATGTGAGTGTTAGCAACACAGCTTCCACAAAACACAACACAGCCTTCTACAAAAGATTGCAGTTCTTGAAATTATGTTACTTGCAGTCCAGAGCTGCCATAATGCCTAGGAAAGGTTCATTGCCTCAGCACACAGCTGGTGATTCCTGTTTTTGAATCTGGTGCTACTTGTACTGGAGCAATCTCTACTAATGAGCTGATGATTTGAATCATTTTGCAGACAGGGGGGCAGGGGGCTTTTGAAAACCCCTGGCATACAGAAACAAGCAATAACTGATGAAAATGAGTGTGCTCACCTATGGCAGGGGTTTTCAAACCTTCCATGGAGTACCTCCAGCTTTGCACATTTTGTATGTCTCTGTCCACCTTTTTTCACATAAGAGTGGGTGCGGCCATTCGTAAATTTTATGGGTCTGGCTTCCAGTCTCATTCACATCCAGCTATTTTTAGCAGTACAAAACAGCTGGTTTTGCTATTGCAAATTTGTGTGTCTTACCATATTATTTTAATGTATTATCTTAATTATGAGCACACTGGTTTGTCGTGCAAACAGTTTTACCATTTACTGCACATTGTTATTCTTTTTGTTATTTCTCTATAGCACCTAATGAACTGAATTCTCACCCATAAGCTTACTTCTGCAATGAAGAAAAAGGTGAATATCTGACACACCCACTTCAGGTCTTGCAATCACCACTAATGAGCTGATGAGTTGAATCAGGTGTAACAGATGAAAGAGACATACAAAATGTGCAGGAGGTACTCCAGGACAGGTTTGAAAACCACTGATCTATGGCATTAACAGGGTACTTTACATTCAAAGGTACCCAAAGTTTAGTTTTGAATCTGTCCAAACCATTTGTTTACCTTTTTACATATGTAGGCTAATTATTTATAGGCTATTTCTTTATGAAGGAATATGTGGACTTTTTTTTTCTTTTTAATGTATTCGTTGCTTTTGCAGGTTTTGTCCTCAGTTCAATTCCAGGATGAGTATACACAGGTCAGATTGGATAATCAATCAAACAATCTAAAACACTGTGACGTGACATGATAAGTGAAGTGTAAAAATAATGTTTTGTGCAGTAAAAACTGATTTGATACAAAGCCACTTTTGCTGTTTTATTAGCTATTCATAAGATATGTAACCACATCTGTTGCTCTTTTGTGAATTTTATGGGTATGGCTTCCAGTCTTCTTTGTGTCCAGCTATTTTTAGCTGTACAATACCGCTCCTTTTGCTACTTGAAACTGCACATCGGTGTGTCTTACCATGTCATTTTAATGCATTTTCTTAATTATGAACACACTGGTTTGTAGTGCAAACAGTTTTACTGTTTACTGCACGTTGTTATTCTTCTCATTATTTCCCTATAGCGCATAATGAACCATAAGTCTTACCCATAGGCTTACTTCCACGTTATCCTGGTGGATAGGCCAGGCATCTTTTTCTTTTTGATTCAGTGATTGATGGATTGACTAACTGAATGTAATATAAAGCTATATGAGACATGGTGATGCATTGCCATGGACATTATTTAATTGTCCATGTGTTTTGATTCCAGAGTCTGCACGTTCAAAACATTTGGAAAGGTAAGTGTTACCATGTACTCCCATTATACTCTTAAAAACATTTAATTTCCCTGTATTAAAGTATTGTTACACATGCAGTTAATATATTTCTAATGGAACATATGTTGCTTTAAATGACTGTTTTTGTTTATTTTCAAAGTCACGGAGAACATCTAAAACTCTACAAGAAATTATATCAACAATCAACAAATTTGCTGTACCTGGAATCAGTATAAAGAAGTACAGTCTTTACAGAGCTGCTGGGTTTTGGAGCAATGTCTGTAAAGATTTGCAAGTGCCAAATACTTTTAAGAATCGCAAAAAAATACGTCAAGCATCTCTGCTTCTTTTGAAGGTGATTTATCAGCCATTTATCATTGCTTACCTGTTTTATTATTATTATTATTATTATTATTATTATTATTATTAGTTGTCAGTGCATGTTTTCATAGCATAATGTTTAACAATTAATGGCAAGTGGTATTGTCTGTGCAATTCTTTCTAACTACTAATTTGAAAACTTTTATATACTTAGGATGACACAGATAAAGAAGTAATAAAAGAAGAGGCTCCGTGTCCATCTTTCAATCTGGTGACTTATCTTTAAGTTGCATGTTATTGGATGTACATTGTCTATCATAGACTTTAAGAAATGACCCCACCCTCTCTGTCATTCCAGGATGTGCCTGAGACAAAGGCTGACAGTGATGTAGTCTGTAGTTCATTAACAAGTAACTTTGAATCAAACTGTGCCTTCGTAAGTGAAACAGTTGACCATACTTAATCTATTAAATAGAACAAATATTCAAATCATAATACAATTACAATACTTCAGCACGTTTGGAGCAAGTCATTTATCCAATACATATGAATTACATTGTGAGAAATATAAAAACCGTTTTATATTAAAATAAAACCATATTAAAAGGTGTTTAAATCTAAGAAGTGATTTTAAATCTAAATATTAAAGTGTTTAAATCTTTCATTTTTCTGTGCCATGCAACAAAATTATTCGGTGAAAGATATCTAAACAACAGTAAAATTATCATAAAGATAAATGGTACTGTAGAAAAATTGTTCTTTTGTTTTTGTAATCTAATTAGGTCTGTGTTAGCATTCTCCGGGAAAATTACTTGCCTTTCTAACGCATAGCCGGTTGCTTCCGTCCGTGAAGAGTCATGCATAAATGCATTTATAGTGCAAGACATCCATTTAGAAAAAAAAGCCCTATGTATGTATTTTCATGTTAAACTCAAAATATTAAATAATATATTAAAATATCTAAAAAGGCTTTTAATACAATAAAAAAAGTATATGTAAAATAAAAATATTTTCTTGGTTAATATGACAGAACTAAGCACACGTTTGCGGTGACCTGCTTTCTTCCAGTCCAGCAGATGGCGGTAACGCATAACCGACCATTCGTATACTACATAGTTCTAGTTCCGTAGCTTGCAGCGTCAGTCTAGGCAACGACAACAGCGACTTATTTTCACAATGGCAAGTACAATTTAGCTTTTACCCCTGATAATATGTTTTTATAATGTAAATTATATGCTTGTTCGCTCGTTATTGTCTCGGTTAAGGTTTTTGTGGGCTAACTTTGACTGTAGGGCGTTGTCATTTAGGAGATGGCACTTAGTAACCAGCTACTGCTCGAGTAAATGCAATAAACAAAAGCAAAAATACGTGCCTTTTTCTCCTCAGACAGGTTTATGGATTTTGCAGAGCGACTATTCCGATAGATATTAGATGTTAAGCAATGACATGCAGCTTTTTCATGTTGCTTGTGCCGTTTTAATCTCTTGTGTTTGTGTTGCAGGCTGAGGTGGAAGAGACGATCAAAAGGATTCAGAGTCAGAAAGGAGTACAAGGAATCATCATTGTTAATGCCGAAGGTATCTGACAAATGCTTTGGTTGCAGACGATGTGCTTCAGTGACAGCACGAAATTGATAAAACGAAGATCTTGTTATATCTGTATTTTTGTGTTATGTTTGTCTATTTCATGTTCTCTTTTAACAGGCATCCCCATCAAAAGCACTCTTGACAACTCAAGCACAGTTCAGTATGCTGGTAATGTCCACCAGCTGCTCATGAAAGCTCGGGGAATGGTGAGGGACATCGACCCTCAAAATGATCTCACTTTTCTCAGAGTTCGATCAAAGAAGAATGAGATCATGATTGCCCCAGGTATAGAGATGTACACTTATGTAATGTCAATTTCTGTTAGGTTAGTGCAATGGTTCTCAAAAAGCCAGATGATGACAAATAAATAAATACATACATACATGCATGCATACATACATACATACATACATGCATATCCATTGTCCAGGTATTATTATTATTATTATTATTATTATTATTATTATTATTATTATTATTGTTATTAAAGGCCTTATTATTGAGTTTTAATATTTGTAACTTTAATATTACTATTAAAGTTCACCCAAAAATAAAAAATGGCTGAAAATGTACTTGCCTTCAGGCCATGCTAGATGTAAATGAATTTGTTTCTTCCTCTGAACAGATTTAGACAAATTGAGCATTGCATCACTTGATCCTCTGTAGTAAATGGGTGCTATCAGAATGAGAGTCCACACAGCTGTTTAAAAACATAACGAAGTGTCTGTTTACGCTTGTGGTGGGCTGTTTACACTAACTCCGCCCAGCAACGCATGATTGGGGAGTAAACACTACAAATAATGATTGTCAAACAACTGCTCCAGTGGCATAGATGGTAAAGCATGTACCATAGTCTTGTTGACGTCATTGAGCTAAGTTCGAATTCGCCTTTTGCCAAACTTTTTTTTTTTTTTTTTTTTTTTTTTTTTAAAAAGTCTTCAGAAGGCTCTTCACACATCGAAAAGGCATTTAATTTTAATAAAAAAAATTAAGAACATCATCAAAGTTGATGGAGGGTTTTATTTTCTCAAGGTGCCAATTAAAATTTGAATTAAAATTATACTTCACACATGTTATTATTGCATACTGTTTTATAATGTACTGCAATACTGAGGTGCAGATAATTGCCACTATTTGAAAGAAGTAGTATCAATGGCAGAAAATCCTGCTTTTTAACGATGTAAGTGGAATCTATAGCTATTTGCACTTAGTGTAAATGGCATATTGCGAAGAAAATACTGCTGTTTGCACTTAATGTAAATGCCATCCATCGCTATTTGCACTTAGTGTAAATGGCTTCTTATTGCTATTTACACCTAGATTTTTGGGATATTTACACTATGTGTAAATAGCATCTATACTTGGTGCAAATAGCTGCTGCCAAAACATAATCCATAATCAAAAAACGATAATCCACAAGTTAATGTCACAGCTCCATTGAGGCAAAAATCTGTGCGTTTAACAAATTCATCATTAAGATGTTTGTTCATTTCAAACTGCTGCTTCTGGCTGAAACACAAGTCCATAAACCGTTCTTATTGCTCTTTCCAGTGGGGGAAAAAAAAAATGTGTTATTATTATTATTATTATTATTATTATTTATTTGTTTGTTTTTTTTTAAAAAAGTGAAAAATCTGCGCTTTACAAGACCCCAATTGATGACTTGGAGTTGTTGATTATTCATGGATTATTGTGATTATTTCTATCAGTTCACTCATTCTGACAGCACCCATTCACTGCAGAAGATCTATTGGTCAGCAACTGATGTAATGCTAAGTTTCTCTAAATCTCTTCCGATGATTAAACCAATTCGCCTACATCCTGAATGGCTTAAAGGTAAGTAAATTAAACAAATTTTTATTTTTAGGCAAACTACTCCTTTAAAAACTACATTTAAATTCTACCAAACAGTGGAGGATGTTGGCCTGTGAAGCAAATCTGCAGGTCTTTGATTAGTGTTTGACTTTTGTCTTAATGAATAGGTTATATCTTTAGTTTCCTTTTTTGTAGGAATATTTGTTTTTAATAATGAAGAATTTTTTTTTTTTTTTTCCTCCCCTCTCAGTCAAAAAGCTCCCCGCAGACTATTTGAATGTCAGATGTGATATTTAGGACTGACAGTGTTTTGCAAGTGGATCTCATCCATTTGTTCAGAAAGTGTGGTCAATATCTGGTTTATCTGAGGTTTTCATAAACATTGTGTGTATATGTAATGTAAATCTCTCTTCAGAATAGGAAAAACCTAGGCAGATGTTAGTTGTACATCCTTATAAATGTATTTTTGCTGGCTGTCTACCCATAGCCAGATATGCATCTAGCATTTCTGTTATACACTGATTATGATAATAAATTCGTAATATACTTTATTCTGTTCTCTCCACAGACAAGGACTATTTCCTGATTGTCATTCAAAATCCTACAGAGTAGTCCTGAATTCTTCATAGTTGTTGCCATAGTATTTTTTTTTTCTTTAATTGCCAAAAGTGTTTCATATCTTGTTCTAGGAAAGTGAAGTTTATGTAGCTTCCATCTTATTACAAATACTCAGTTTGTACCTCTCTTGCTAATCATTCCAGTAATTTGCTCTTTATTTCTTAACTTATTGTTCTTTAATTTTCTCTTTTTACAAGTCCTCTATTCATCATCTGTAAGGATCAACATGACACTATGACATACTGTACTTGTGTGTGTATGCTACAAAGGACAATAAACCGTGCATTTCCTTTATTTATTTATTTATTTATTTATTTTTTGACTGTATATTTTTATATGGAATGGTAAAACCAAAGTTTGCCGTAATGTAGAAACAAAACATAACAATTAGATTCATAGATGTGACTGTATACGAATTATTGCAATGTTAAATGTATAATGATCAAAGTAGTTAAGCTATTATACATTAAATATTAACTAAATATGGAGTTGCAGACATGGAATATCATTACAGGAACCTAATTTATAAGATTAAGATAAATAGTTAGCAAATGTGTCGTTCTACGTTTATGTACGTAAGCCTGTATTTAATAAGTGTGCTCTGTCCCTTTAAATCTGGCTATGACATCACGAACTTTAGTACATTGTCTCGGGCTGTTTTGCTTACAGTGAGTCAGGAGCTCGAAAAGGAGCGAAGTCGACCGAGAATTCAGCGTATAATAACATATAACGCCGTTTAGTTCATTTTTACCACATTCAAGTCCAGTTATGCCATCCGACAGACCCTTCAAACAGAGACGAAGCTTTGGTAAGATGAGTTTTATTCGTGCTGTGTCAGCACAAGTGTGTTTGTTTATCAGGTTTGTTTTTGTCCCTAGCCTGCTAGCAGCTAGGTGACACTGTTCACACTTTCCAGTAAGGCTTTACATGATTATGAAAAGATTTCAGAGATATCTAGAGATCCATTTAAGTTTAAAAGACGGTTTTTAACCAAAACCGACAAAGGTCAGTTAGTATCCAGTGAGCTAGCTTGACTCATAGGCCTCCTGTTTCAATAACAACAGATGATTTGGTAGACGACATAGATGTATACACGTATTTTTATATTAGTGTGCTAAACACATTTGAACTGCCAGGTATTGGTAAGATTAACATCTATGATATATTATCTGATGCTATTTTTTGTTTTTCATACTGATATGAGTATTCTAGTCTGTCTATTGATAGTCTGAAATAAAGAAAGCAGTCCTTTTATGAATATAAATTGTGATTAATAACAAGATGGACAGAATTGAAAAAAAAAGAAATGGATGGACATTATACATTAATGAAATTATGCTGTAATTTGAGCTATTTCTCATAGTCCAGACTGAGGACAGGGTGTGGGGAGGGAGGAGCATAAAACCCTTGCATAATCTTTTTAAACAACAAAACAACATATCTGCTGTTTTAAACCGTGTGTATATGTCCAGGTCAATATGTTCTGCATATTTATCCAGGCTTTGGGATTATGTAATTGACATGGATGACCTGGACATGGGCTCAGTTAAGATGACACATTAACACAGAGTCGGGGCTCTTACTCTGTCCCAATAAACAAGCTGGCTTGACATTTTGATTTAGAATTTGCACCAATCATTATGCTGTCAGAACAAAAACACTCTTCATTTGACTCTTCTCAGATATAATTAGGTTACCCCGGATAAAATAAGATTACTAATCCCTTGTGAAATAAATTGTGATCATAGCAGCAATACTCTGTATGACACAAACGCTAGATGTTAAAGTCTTTGGGAAGAATGATTTTCATATTTATACTGTATATCTATATTATATATGTGGTAAGTAGAGTAGAGTGTCAAACAAAGATCAGCAATAATCAATCCTCACTAGTTGCATCAGGAATGTTTGTTGCCTGTTTCTGCTAAACGGGTTTTACATAAATGATGCTAATACGCTGAGTAGTGTTTTAAGGAATGAGGGATGACTACAGTCATGTCAGTCACGTGTGCTTACAGCTACGTAAACACATCCCAGTATAGTGTTATATTAGTCTATGGTCATTTAAAGTACTAAATCACTGTTTTTCCTTGTTTTTCAGCTGATCGTTGCAAGGAAGTGCAGCAGATACGAGAGCAGCATCCTAATAAAATTCCGGTGAGAAACTCTTTCCTTTTATGGATGTGTCATGAATCAATTAAGACTGAGTGAGGAAGAGCCTTATTGCTTTCAAGATATTACATGTCAACTTGAGATTTCTTTTAATGGGCTAAGATCCTTCTAAGGAAGCCAGAAGATCATTTAAAATAGTTGAAAAGCTTTAAAATAGGCTAAAACAACTAAAAAATCAATATATTTTTTATTTTAATTTGCATCCTTTGAAGAACCAGGGATCAGTGAGATTCTATTATAGTTTTTATTAATATTTTAAATCATTTTTTGTTTCATATTTTCCTTTTTCATGTTAATTTTAGTATTTTTTCTGTTTTTGCAGTTTTGTTGTGTTTTTATCATGGTAACACTTTACAATAAGGTTCTATTATAAGCTATATTTAATGCATTAACTAACAATGAAGTAATACATTTGTTTCATTTGTAACAGTTTACAATAAGGTTTCGTTAGTTAATGTTAGTTAATGTAATAACTAACATGAATAAACAATGAACAATACATTTATTACAGTATATATTAATCTTTGTAAATAATGTTAGTTAACTAATATTAACAATTGGAACCTTATTGTAAAGTGTTATTGTTTTTATTAACCTTTTTTAACACCAGTTTTAATTTAAGTTATTTTAGTACATCAAGTTCAACTAAATTAAAATGAGAAATGTTGCATTAGCCACTAGTTGAATAAAAGAGTTATTTTATTTTATTTTATTTTATTTTATTTTATTTATTTTATTTTATTTTATTTTATTTTATTTTATTTTATTTTATTATTTCAGGTAACGTTCATTTTATTTTGATGACAAATCTATTTGTAATTATTATTATTATTGTTATTATTATTATTATTATTTTGGTTTCAGTGTAGTTAACTATAATAACCCTGATTTTCTAGCCTTGAAAAAGTAATGTAAATTATTCAAATCTTAAAGCTCCATTGGCATTTTTATATGAATATTCAAGTATATTCTTTCCACTAGCTGAAATAAAGAGTTTTTATTTTATTTTATTTCAGTTAACATTCATTTTATTAAGATGATAAATTTATTGTTATTATAATTTATTTTATTAATATTTTTTTTTTAGTTAACAATAATAACCCTGATTTTCTAGACCTGGAAAAGTCATGTAAATTAATAAAATATTAAAACTCCACAGGCATTTTATATGAATATTCAAGTACTTTCTTTCCCTTAGCTGAAATAAAGAGTTTTTATTTTATTTTGTTTTATTTTATTTTTTGTTATTTCATTTTTTTTTAATTAACACTAATAAGCCTGATTTTCTAGACCTGGAAAAGTCATGTAAATTAATAAAATCTTAAAACTCCACAGGCATTTTTATATGAATATTCAAGTATTTTCTTTCCACTAGCTGAAATAAAGAGTTTTTATTTAATTTTATTTTATTTTGTGTTATTTCATTTTTTTAGTTAACACTAATAACCCTGATTTTCTAGACCTGGATAAGTCATGTAAATTAATAAAATCTTAAAGCTCCATGGGTGTTTTTATATAAACATTCAAGTATTTTCTTTCCACTAGCTGAAATAAAGAGTTTTTATTTTATTTTAAAGATTTTTATATAATTATTCAAGTATTTTCTTTCCACTAGCTAAAATAAAGAGTTTCTATTTTATTTTATATTATTATTTATTTATTATTTTAGTTTATTTTATTTTAGTTAACATTCATTTTATTTTGATGATGAATTTTATTTATTTATTTATTTAATTTTTTGGTTAGCGATAATAACCCTGATTTTCTAGACCTGGAAAAGTCATGCAAATTAATAAAATCTTAAAACTCCATGGGCATTTTTATATGAATATTCAAGTATTTTCTTTCCACTAGCTGAAATAAAGAGTTTTTATTTTATTTTATTTCAGTTGATTTTATTTCAGTTAACATTCATTTTGTTTTGATGATGAATTTATTTATTTTTTATTCATTTATTTTATTTTTCGGTTAACGATAATAACCCTGATTTTCTACACCTGGAAAAGTCATATAAATTAATAAAATCTTAAAACTCCATGGGCAGTTTTATATAAATATACATTTTTTTAGTCATGCTCATTTCCAAAGTTTTTTTTTTTTTTATTTTGGCAGAAAAAAACCCCATAAACTTAATTCTTATTCAGCAAATCTCAAACAACTGGAAAATTCATATTGTTATGGACAGCTGGGTGCCATAAAGTGAAAATGGCCAGGAAGCACTGCTCTAGACCTGTTTCAAGACAAAGTCAGGAGACTATATCAGTTTGTCTTAATATTTTTTCTTCCAGGTGATTATTGAAAGGTACAAGGGAGAAAAGCAACTTCCCGTCTTGGACAAGACCAAGTTCCTCGTCCCTGACCATGTTAACATGAGCGAGCTGGTAAAGATAATAAGGTAAGCATAACATCTCTAAATCCATGTCTGGACCTTCAGCATTTCTTTTTTTAACTTTTTTTAAAACCAGGTTGTTGAGTGTACATTCCTGTGTGACTTTGGTTTCATATCATCACAGAGAGCTTTTTTTGTCCATGTAGTCGCGTGTTTCAACCTCATCCGGTTTGTTTACTCGTCTGGTGGGGGTTTGAAGCAGGGTGGGGGAGGAGAATGCAGTGGTGTGCCAATTTTAAGTGTTTGCTGACCCCGTCATCCACAGGGGACTTCTACGAACGCTTTTAAACAGTTCGAACTTGAAAACTGTTTGCACAACATCCACATTTTCTGTAGTGTATTATTTTCTTACTTTCTTATCCGTTACGGTGTAGTATTTCTAAAACAAGACTTAAACTTTCCCCTTAAGAGAAGCTTGTAGATCAGTGTTGCCTTCCAGGTATTTTAACACAGACTCAGTCAGATGATCAGACTAAGAACATTTTGTTGCAGTCATGTCGTTCTTCATAATCCTTGGATACGAGTCACAACTGCTTGATTATTTATAGTTCATTATGATTTATTGTGATTTTAAAGGTGAAGTGTGTAATTTGTATTAACTAATTAAATAAAAATATTTAAGGTTGAATACAAGCTCAACTCAACTAACACTTTGAAATAAAAATGGACTCATCTGTTGTTTCTTTAAACAAAAATAAAAAAGGGAAATTTATGGTTATGGTGAGAAATTTGAAGTTAATGAGGCCAGAAATTATGAAGTTTAGATAGATAGATAGACAGATAGATATACACTGCTGTTTACAAGTTTGGGATCAGTAAGATTTTTAATGTATTTTATTTTTTTAAGGTCTTTTATGCTCATCGAACTTCCGTTTATTTAATCAAAAATACAGAAAAAAGGCAATATTTTGAAATATTATTGCAATTTAAAATAACAGTTTTTTATTTTAATGTACTTTCAAATATTATTTATTTCTGTGATGCAAAGCTAGATTTTCATCAGCCAATTCTCCAGTCTTCAATGTCACATGATCCTTCAGAAATCATTCTAAAATGCTAATTTATTATCAATGTTGGAAACAGTTGTGCTGCTTGATATATTTTGGAACCTGTGATACTTTTTTCAGGATTTTTTGATTAATAAAAAGTTAAAAAGAACAGCATTTATTATATAATTATTTATTATAAATATAAATCTTTTTTAACAATTAAAGTCTTTACTATCACTTTTTATCAATTTTGCACATCCTTGCTGAATATGAAGTATTAAGTTCTTTCAAAGAAAGAAAGAAAGAAAAACTTTACTGACCCCAAACAAACTTTGAACAGTAGTGTATATTGTTACAAAAGATGTTTATTTTAAATAAATACTGTTCCTTTTAATGATTTATTCATTATACAATCCTAAAAAAAGTATCACAGGTTCCAAAAAAATATTAAGCAGCACAACTGTTTCCAACATTGAATATAAATCAGTATGATTTCTGAAGGATCATGTGATAATGAAGACTGGAGTAATGATGCTGAAATTTCAGCTTTGCATCACAGGAATAAATTAGATTTTAAAGTATAGTAAAACAGAAACCCACTATTTTAAATTGCATAAATATTTCATAATATTTCAGTTTTTTCTGTATTTTTTAATCAAATAAACTCAAAGTTAAAAAATAATCTTACCAGTATATATATATATATATATATATATGTGTGTGTGTGTGTGTGTGTACAATATGAAGTATTAATTTCTTTCAAAGAAAGAAAGAAAAAACTTTACTGACCCCAAACTTTGAACAGTAGTGTAGGCTATATTGTTACAAAAGATGTTTATTTTAAATAAATACTGTTCCTTTTAATGATTTATTCATTAAACAATCCTGAAAAAAGTATCACAGGTTCTAAAAAAATATCAAGCACAACTGTTTCCAACATTGATAATAAATCAGCATATTAGTATGGTTTCTAAAGGATCATGTGATAATGAAGACTGGAGTAATGATGCTGAAAATTCATCTTTGCATCACAGGAATAAATTAGATTTTAAAGTATATTAAAACAGAAAATCACTATTTTAAATTACATAAATATTTCATAATATTTCT
Source organism: Labeo calbasu (assembly GCA_019740295.1). NCBI lineage: Eukaryota > Metazoa > Chordata > Actinopteri > Cypriniformes > Cyprinidae > Labeo > Labeo calbasu. The sequence goes on along the minus strand of JAHKKF010490913.1, from coordinate 91 downwards.
TTTTTTTTTCTGTATTTTTAATCAAATAAACTCAGTCTTAAAAAACAATCTTACCAATATATATATATATATATATATATATACTGGTAAG
>JAHKKF010490911.1:0-12370 GCA_019740295.1 Labeo calbasu | reverse complement strand
TATCTACAAGAAAAATTGCAATATTGCTAAATATGGTACTGACAGATAAGTGAAGCAACATCCTTTTCCTCTTTTTTGTTTTCTCCTCCATTGGGCATCATTTACTCAATTCTTCAAAAATATAATCAATGTCATATTGTCATATTTTTAAACATAGTCAATTCTGGGTTATAATCAAACTTTTTTTTTTTCCTGACCTGAGCTGAGGAAGAGGAAGAGCAGCATAATATTGATCAATCATGCGTCACTTTAACAGTAGTAACAGAGCATGAGAAGAGATGCTGCTGCAGCAGTGCAGTGATCTCTGCAGGCCCTACACAAACACACTGCAGATAAACAAAAGAAGATCAGTTTAACAAACGGTCACCGGATCACCTTTCAGGGCCTGTCCGCCCCTCTTGGCCTCCTCCTCTCCGGTTTCGCTCAGATCAGCATCGAACCAGCCGCAGAATCGGTTCTCCTGGTTCCAGCAGCTCTCGCCGTGGCGGATCAGTACCAGCTTATACGCGGCCATGTCGCAAGACCTGCACGCTTTAAACGCTCTAAATCGCAGCGGGAATGTTCGCGAGTAACGGAGGAGATGCGGTCCCGGGAGGCGGATGAGAGAAGCTGGCACGGTGAACGGAAATATCGCACCGGTGATTTTGGAGGTCGACGCTCGTAAAGGCGGACAGCGCGAGGAGAACGCTTCCTGATGTACGCGACCAATCAGGGCGAAGAGCACGCGCGTCCACGACGTCACTACGCGACCTTGAGTGTCTGTTTATCATCATATTAATATATTGTATATTAACGTGTTTGTTCTGTCATTAGTTAAAAGGAGTTTTAGTTATAGTTATAGTTTGACAAATGGGTGAAACTGCATTTTTTAGATGTTTTAGCTGCATACATAATATTATGTACATAAATTATGTAATATAATATATATTAATATATTTATACATAAATTGTTATAATTTTGTTTTGTCAATACAAAAATGATTTTGTACATTTTATGTCATTTTTATTTAAATAACGCTTACTTTCTTTTATGTTAAATCCTGAAATTTAAAAGACAGCTATATATTTTGTGATTTTATAAACCCAGATTATACTGTGGAAATGTGTACTATTTGGAATAATATTTGGAAATCTATTATCTTAAATTATTATGTTTTTTTTTTTTACATTGCTTTTTATGTTTAGGTTCACTATAGAAGTGTATTTTTAAATGTATTATTTATTTAAATTATTATTTATTATCTAGTTACTTTAATCATATTTTTATTTTTTATTTATATATTCTAATGTATTTGTACTGTTATTAGTTTAAAAAAGGAGAAATTATAGATTTACAAATGGGTGGCGTGGCAATATTGAAATAACTGTAAAATTATATTTGGAAAACATTTGGTTTGTAATTGTTGTTGTTTTTTTCACATTATGTTTATGCTCATTATAGAAGTGTGTCTTTAGATGTATTATTTATTTATTTTAATAAATCCTACAATTTAAATGGCATCTATATGTTTTTCATTTTATTAACCCAACTTATACTGTGAAAAAATATTTGGCTTGTAATATTTTTTGTTCACATTGTGTTTTTTATGTTTATGTTCACTAAAGAAGTGTATTTTTAGATGTATTATTTATTTAATTAATGTTTTATTATCTGTTTGATTATTTTATGTGTCATTTATCAATGTAACTATTTAGTTTAATCATATTTTATTTTTATTTAATAAATGTTTTAATAAATATGTATTTATTTATTTTGATATTTTTGCACTGTCTTTAACTAACCTTTTTTTTAAAAGACCCCCTTTCAGCCTCTTTAATGTAGTATAATTGTAGGTTTGTAGTAGTTTTGCTTGTTTCATTCTAAAAAAAAAAACAATAAACCACAGTCTGTTTGAAACACTTTATTCAAAGGCCTACAGATTAGTTAAGAGATGTGCAAATGAGGGGTCATATACATAAATATATGAGCAAAAGTATTATACATATTATTAGTACACATAATTATAATAATAAATGTTATTATTGTTACAAATAATTAATTCCATATATTAATTGCCTTATGTATATTTAACGTGCGGTTCTTTGATGTATTCTGATTGGCCGCCGTCTTCTCTGCCGTGTTGGTCGTTTCCTACGGTATCCGTGCAGTTGCTCCCGGTACTCGCGGTGGCGCATGGGCACGTAACCGCAGGGATCGCACAGATCCTGAGACACAGAGACACCTGACTGATTTACTGCAGCATGCTGTGGTTAACACAGTCGGATATTATGTTGTACTGTACCGGGTAAGAGGCATGGAAGTGTTTGTAACCCCCCAGCAGCAGGTAGAGCTCAGGATAGTGCAGACTGGGATACACGTTGACATGTCTGTCCATCCTCCTCAAATACTGACACCTGTTGATCGGGTAAGAAGTGTGTGTCATCATGAAGGCAATCGGTGAGTGTGTACGTGTGTATCAAGTGTGTTCCTCACAGATGTGGGCCTCTTTCCGATGAGAACTCGCAGTGGAAGATGATCAGTTTCCGTGGCGACGACCCCTCCTCCTCCGGGAGTGAGTCAGACGGACGAGTCGCCCGCCGTCCCCTCATCCGCCAAGAGGAGGCGTTTCCTGCAGCGTAGGGCGAAAATTCAGCTCCCGCTGAGGCCTGATGCACCGCTTGCTGGATCTGAGACTCAGTGTACAGATTCACGGCTCCCTGAATGAGTTAAAAGTTAAGATATGAAGACCAAACAACTTGTTAATGAATTCAATGTGGCATTAATATTAAGTCTGGAGTCAGATGATACTTTTACTGAGCGAGGATGCATTAAATAGATCTAAAGTGCTATATATTGCAAACAATTTCTATTTCAAATTTTCTGTTCATCAAAGAATCCTGAAAAAATTATCAGTTTCTGTTAAATATGAAGCAGCACGACTGTTTTCAACATTGATGATAATCAGAAATGTGTCTTAAGCAGCAAATCAGCATATTAGAATGATTTCTGAAGGATCATGTGACACCGAAGACAGGAGTAATGATGCTGAAAATTCAGCTTTGATCTCAGGAATAAATTACATTTTACATTATAATCATATAGAAACGGTTATTTTAAATGATAATCATATTTAACAATATTAATGTTTTTACTGTATTTTTGAACAGTATACGTACTGTTAGTATGCTATTCTGATCATAGTCTCAGTCGATATTTGGATTTGTAAGCGGATTTGAATAAATTAAGTCCAGACATTGAATTTATTAGAAATATGAAGAAATATTCAACACGAACACCTCATTACATTAAAACACTCAGTAATATAAGGTTTAAGCACCTTGATGTGTCCTCCTTGGTACTCGTATGGGTAACGACAGTCAACGATGAGGAAATCCTCGACTGCAGGACCAAACTGACCTCTGATCAGTGACGCCACCTTCAGACCAAAGCAGACAATATTTTGATCTCAACTTATAAATGTGACCCTGGATAACAAAACCAGTAATAAAGGCCATTTTTAGCCTTATACATCTGAAAGCTGAATAAGGTTTCCATTGGTGTATGGTTTGTTAGGATAGGACAATATTTGGCTGAGATACAACTATTTGAAAATCTGTAATCTGAGGGTGCAAAAAAAAAAAATCTATATATTGAGAAAATCACTATTAAAGCTGTCCAAATGAAGTTCTTAGCAATGCATATTACAAAATTATGTTTTGATATATTTACAGTAGGAAATGTACAAAATATCTTCATAGAACATGATATTTATCTAATATCCTAATGATTTTTGGCATAAAAGAAAAATCGATAATTTTGACCTATACAATGTATTTTTGGCTATTGCTACAAATATACCCATGCTACTTAAGACTGGTTTTGTGGCTGAGGGTCACAAATAAGACACACATCATTCAAATGAACCCATAAAATAATTGTGTAAAGAGCTACTTTGAAATTCAAAATACATCTAATATGAAACTGCATTAAAATGGAAACATTTGACCATTCAAGAGTGCAAAGAAAATCACTTTATTAGAGCTTTTTGATCCACTTTAGCTAAGAAAATGTTAATGATCACTTACGGTGTGAGCGCTGACACAGTGAAGCTCCTGATGGCCGCCACTCTCAACAGGAAGCAAGTGTTGCTATGGAAATAATTGAATTAAAACTAAAAACATGATTTGACTGTAATTTCTTAAAACACTTTCAGAACCAAGTTCAGACTCATATCATCTTTCAATCTTATTTGTAAGTGGATTTTGGATAAAAGCATTCTGTTAAATGCATAAAAGTAAATGTCAATCTTAAAACACAATCCAGCTGAACTCTGCTTTCTAACAATTCATGCCAAGAAAGCATGAAAATTAGTACTCAAGGCTGCATTAATTTGATCAAAATACAGTAAAAACAGTAAAAATGTGAAATATTATTACAGTTTAAAATAAGTTTCCTATGTGGATTTATTGTAAAATGTAATTTATTTCTGTGATCAAAGCTGAATTTTCAGCATCATTACTCCAGTCTTCAGTGTCACATGATCCTTCAGAAATTATTCTAATATGCTGATCTGCTGCTCAACAAACATTTATTACTATTAATATTAAAACAGTTTTGCAGCTTTATATTTTGTGGAAACTGTGATACATTTTTCAGGACTCTTTGAATAGAAAGTTCAAAAGAGCAGCATCATTTTTTTGTAATACTGTAAACATCTTTACTGTCATTTAATGTGTCCTTGCAGAATAAAAGACTTCCCATGCTTAAATTATTTTGTATCACTTTGAAACGTCATTATTGTTTCATGTTGGTTTTGCAGAACCAACCTTACTAAAGTCTCCGATGAGTGTGAGGTCATTGACGGCGTCCTGAGTGACGTGTGTGGGCGGGGCTTTCCGCCGTGACCTCAGCTGACTGAACCTCGCAGCGGCCTGCAGACAAACACAGAGTGAAAATAAATAACAACACAAGCATCTTTGACCTCAGGCTCAGACTCTTTGTTCGTGCATTATATCCTCACCGTTGGGTCGACCGCATCCGTCTCTCGCGGGTGACTGGCGTCCTCTTCAGGGTCACTGCGGTACTGTCTCCATGTTCGGCTCGCTGGTTCTGCTTCATCTGCAGCGGAGAATCTACTGGATAGTCGCACACGCAGTCGCTTCTGCTGGACACATGTAGAAGCCATCACTTTGAATGCAGGTGCAATGAAACACACTCTTTATGAGCATGACCCAGTTTACAAAACAATACAGTGCAAAGTACAATGTCAACATTATGCCAAGATAAGTACATGCACCTCGTTTTTTCAATGCAGAATTGACTTAGATAAAACTAGGCTATTTGCGCTAAAATCAGTGTTTATAATTACGATAATACATAACAAAAACATGATAACAAATTCCAGTTTGCAATATCAAGCAGCATTGCAAACTATTTAGTACAGCTAAAATAACTGGAAGCAAGTGACACCGGAAGTCGCGCACATATGTTAAAAATAAGATGGATAGGTGCATATCACATTTACATGTGTATTTCAAATGACATTTCAATTACGTTAATAATAATATTAAGCATGTATATAAGCATTACTGACAATGGCTCGCTCATTCTCCTTATTAGTAGGAGAATCGCGACTGTTCCTCCACAGGCATCTTGGCTGGACATAAAAAGTGCAGAACGAACATCAGGATACATTATGAGATTGTAAATAGGTTAAAGTGTCATGAAAATAATGTCAAAATTAATATCATTTGCTGTTTATGCCTTTTTATTTACTGTTTTTAGTTAGGTGTCCTACCGTGTTGGAAGAGGAGTCAGGAGACAGACTTCTGTTGAGACAAACATTAGATATATGATGGCTTTTTTTCTAATAATTGTGATGTAGGTTTCTTACAGATCATTAAAAAACTGAAATAATAATAATAAAAAATCTTAAAGTTGTTTAATTTCAGCAATCAAATTTCAGCTTAAATTAATTTAAAAATATATAGATATAACTAATAAAAATGACCAAAAGAAGAAGAAAAACTAAACTAAAATTAAAATGAAAATAAAATATAAAAAATAAAAACTAATTCAAAGTAGTCATAAAACTATGATAGTAAACTTTAGATCTTTGATGAATAAAGATCCAAAGATCAGTATTTACCCAAAATAAAAATCTTTTGTAACATTATACACAATACCGTTCAAAAGCTTGGAGTGAGTATGCTTTTTTTTATCAAAAGTGATGATAAAAACATTTATAATACTACAAAAGTTTTTATTTCAGATAAATGCAGTTCTTCTGAACTTTCTATTCATCAAAAAAACCTGAAAAATTCTACTGAAGATTACAATGATTTCTAAAGGATCATGTAACTGGAGTAATGTTGCTACTGGAGTAAATTCTGCTTTGAAATCACAGGAATAAATTACATTTTGGAATATATTCAAATAGAAAACAGTTATTTTAAATCGTAAAAATATTTCAAATTTTTTTTTGCTGTACTTTGGATCAAATAAATGCAGGCTTGGTGAACAGAAGAGACTTTAAAAAAACATTACAAATGTTACTGTTAAAAAATTTCTGACTGGTAGTGTATCTCAATACTAAAATAACACTGCTGTGATCATTATTAAAGCAATGCATTATTAATATGAGGTCATGCACATTTATTTTTACCTTGCTCGTCGTCTTCTTACTGCAGAGACTAAGAGAAAATTCACAGTAAATTGCATTGAAATTTGTAACTGTGGGTGAACAGTTTTGAACAGTTAATGATAAAATTTAATCAAGTTATTTTCTGTTGGTATGTCAGATATTCATTCTTAGAATGAATGAATATATAAAGAATATCGGCATGCAAATGTGTGTTTTTCAAAGCTTTCAATCCTGGACCTTAAGCAGAAATATTTGAAGAGAGGTGACTACAGGATTCAAAAACATTGTTCAAACAGAGTCTTCAAACATAAGATAAAACTAATCTAAATGTGCAAACACAAGGAGCTGTAACAGCTTCAGTTTGAAATGTCCTTAGAGGAGAGTTAATTAAGCAGCATATGTGTGTGTGTCTGTTTGTGTGTGTGTGTGTGTGTGAGAAGCTCTTGTCCGGACCTGTCGGCGTCTCTCTCTCCCTGGAGAGGGAGTTGAGCGGTGGGGTGATGCATTCAGGCGTCAAAACAAGCTTTCCCCAGGGGGGCGAGCTCTTTGGACTCAGACTTAAAGAAAATGTGCAAAAGTTATAGCATAAAACTATTAGTTATAATCCCCCAAAACCATTTCCAGAATGCTCAGTATATAGGACCCAATAAAAAAGCAAATAATAAAGTAAATATATAAAATACATGGATTCAAAATTGACCAACAATTGCATCTGTATTACAAAATGTTTTACATTTCCTTTGTGTTTGTTTTGTAGATTAATATGAAAAATATGATTAATAATTAAGAACTATAGTAAATCTTCACAACATATATCAGTATAAATGTGAAAGATTTTTGAAACAACTTAGATATACACACACATACATGCTGGACAATAAATTATTTCTAATGTTGTGATTTTACCTCAATAATATAAAATCACACACTCTATCAATCAATTAAGTTTCTCACCCATCCTGACACTGGAGGTTCTGCAGGCTGAAGGAGAGCTCATTGACCGGGGAAAGGTCTTCTGCTGTCAGATCACAGTTTGTCTCCACCACATCACCAGCCATTAAGCTTCTCTGCTCTGCTCTGCTCTGCAAACTAACCGGCACACTCTATTGCTGTCAAGTCAATGATATGAGCTGTGCACCATGATGTGAATGTCTCATAGTGTCTCCACTGAGAATCTCCGCATCTCCTCCCCTTGGAAACTCGTGTTGCTACAACAAGCTTCATGTGATCCGCGGTGGGCGTCGCGTCCCCGCCCGCGATGCCGCTTTGTCATCACAATAATCATCCTCCAGCACAGGAACACACGGCGAACACTTGCCCAATTACTGCAGTTTAGATAATTGCTTCAGAAAGTTGAAGCTGTACATGTACATGGTACGTTTACTTCAGTGATTGACAGAAAATGACTTATTTAGTGGAACAGACGACAATTCTTAAAGGAACAGTTCACCCCAAACATGAAAATCTGTCCTGTATTCACACTCATGACGTTTTAATTTTGTATGACATCTTCTTTCACGAAACACAAAAAATATTTAGCTGAATAGATGGACAATCATAAAAACAGAGTGTTTAATGGTTAAGAAGGTAGAGTGTTTTCACGACAGGTCATCAATCGGCCATATTGGCGGCACAGAACGTAAACAATGCCACTGAACCAAAGGAAACTCGCATATTTTGCTTATTATTAGTGCTGAAAATGGTCAGTTATTGTCATGTTTTGAGCTGTACTAATCGGCTCGGGATGAACATTTGGAATACTATAGACTGTATTCCAAAACATATTTCAGTCAGTTATATAAAGCACATTATGATATAATTATGATATAGTAACATAAACCTGGTTGAATGTAAAAGATGCAATATTAGAGCAGCTGTATAATTTAATAGCGTCATATTTTACATTTTTTTCATGTTTCCTTAGCCATAATATAATATAAAAATCAAATAAAATTAAAATTTCGGCTTTTTATTGCTGTCTGCATTAATTTAAGTGATGTTGTGCTTTATCACATGTTCGATATAGGAGGTATAAGTCTGACCAATCAGCGTGTATATATGGAAAAACAAGCGCGTTCTGAAGCGCTGATTGGCCATTGGCATCTCGATGACGCATTAGCCCCGCCTCTTTCCGGAAGCTGGCTGTCATGTGACTTGTTTGTTGGCGATCTGCTGTAAGGAACCGCATCATTTCATTACGACAACAAACAAGCGTTTGTCCCGTGTAATTCCCCCTTTCCCCCTTCTGTCCTCCTCTCTCCCTTCACCGCTATGGACGAAACGAGCCCGCTAGTCTCTCCGCTTCGCGATTCCAACGATTTCAGCTACGGTCCCGCCGAGCCGACCAGTCCCCGGGGCGGATTTGGAGGGACGCCGGGCTCCGTGGTGCGTCTGCCGGCGGGGAGTCCCGGACGCAGTCGCGAAAGACAGCCGCTTCTAGACCGAGATCGAGGCGCGTCTCCGCGGGACCCGCACAGGAACGAGTTCCCGGAGGATCCGGAGTTCAGAGAGATTATCCGGAAGGCAGAGCGGGCCATCGAGGAGGGCATCTACCCGGAGCGCATCTATCAGGGCTCCAGCGGCAGCTACTTCGTCAAAGATTCAGCAGGGGTGAGAGTTCATCAAATCTTGATGTGTGACCCGTTACATAAGCTCGTCTAATCTGTTTTCTGTGCATTCACAGCCTCACATATATCTGGAAATGTTGTGTATTACTGAGGAATTAGAGTAACAGCTGTGTCATCAGGTCAGGCCTTGAGTCATGCAGACCAGAAATCTGATTCTGTACAGTTTAAGTTGAGCTTGTCAGGACAGTTGTGTTTGTTTCTTCATCTACAGACAGTTTATGTGTTTTTATAATATGAATGTGAAAGTGAAACAGATTTTTATGAACATCTTTTGGTTAATTATTGTGCATTTTTATTGCACCCTCGTTCCAAACACAAATGTGCAATCATTAACTATTAAAAATGAATGAATGGGTGAAGAAAAACAGGTTAAATCAAGGTAAATTTCTCCTTTAGGGTCACTTGACACATTGCTGTGTCATTGCACAAGACAGCAGCCTTATCAGGCCCATAGTTCAAAATCTAGATAGCATTCTTAGGCATGACAATGCCTAGGTAGGCAGCTCACTAGCTGTTTGATCAATACACAAAAAGCTTACCAGCACTATCTCATTGAAGATCTCTTTAGTGAAATGACACTGCATTATCATACAGTCATAGCGCTCATATCAGTACATACACAATTACCCAGCATATACGCACTACATCTTTTATATAAGACCTTAATACAAGGTAACAGCTCTCATAATAGTCAGTGTTTGGCTTGATTAGAAATGAGTTATTTATTTTGGCAACTTTACAGCATGGTTCCATTTGTAAACATTAGTCAATGACGTTAGTTATCATGATCTGACAATGAAAAGCATTCATTAATCTCAGATAATATTATTTTCAACATTTACTAATGCAGTATTCAAATCAATTGAATATATTATTTAATGGACCTGAGCTAAAATGAACTAATAATGATCAGTGCTATTTTTTCACTTAAAAATAAAGTACTGTAACAAATGTATTGATCATTGTTAGCGTTAGTTAATGTAGTAACTAATGGGATCTTACTGTAAAGTGTTACCATTATGTTCAGTGTACTTGTTTACTGTGATGACAACAGCATCAGTGACACATCAGCTAAATGTGTGAATCAAACAAAGACAGTCAAGGTAAATATTACATGAACTGTAAATTTTTTTTATTTTCTTTTTTTATTGTGCATCAGTGCCAGTGAAGCTGGGACTTTCTAAATGCAAAGAGTGTTAATAAATAATGACCGATTTCTCCTGTGATGCATGCACATCCACCAATATTATTTTAGATAAATATTTTTTAAATAAAATATTATAATAATTGAAAATATGTTATTTTATAATTTTCATTAGTATTTTTAATATATTTAATATTTATATTAACATAATTTTTGTGCTTATTTTTTTATCATCTAATATTTAATTTTAAGTTAAAAATAAAAGATTTTTAATCACTTTAGTTTTAGTTAACAATAACAACACTAGAATCCACTATTGTTTTGAAAACAAATTACAGCAGACAAGTGTATTTTAAGAGGATTTACTTTCAGAAGTGTCTATAGTTGAAGAAACACCCGTCTTTGGTGTCTTTACTTCTATTCTAAAAGGCTTGCACTGGATTTGACATGATACTTTGTGTGTTTTGGAGTCTGGTAAACTGCATATCTGAACCCTAGAATCCAGTTCAATCCCATCGAGACAGCATTTTACATCACTCTTGCAATGTTTGTTAACTAGATAAACGTCTACTTTCGTTTTGAGCCAAATTATCATTGATCATTAAACAAAAGACTTTGACACTTTCTCTTTATGAGAATACAGAACCGTTCAGGGTTATTTAGTAACAGTGGTCGTGTCATCAGTACAAACTCAGTTCCTCTCTTCTTTAAATGAAACCGTGGAATTACCATGATGGTTTGACATTGTTTAAGGCCTGTCACATGCATTAAGCAGCCTAATTCTGCAGTATGACTTCTGTGAAGTGTGAAGTGCTTTCATTCAGCCACAGAATTGCAAAATGTCAGAACTCTCAACTTTAGACCTGGTTTGCTGTTTGACTCTCTTTAAAATGCTAGATGTAGAAAGAGCTCAAAGGTTAAAATGAGTTATATTGATTATATTTATCAGAGAGTGAGTGATTGTTCTGTTTTGCCTGTTCAGCACAACTGAGTGAATGTGTGAAAGGAACTGTATAATGACTGATAATAATCTGTATTGAAAAGATCAAACAGACTCTTCCAGTTTTACTGCATCAAGATCAAGAGGAACTGAGATTTACTACATGTTTTCTGTGGGAGTTCCCAGTGTTGTTACTCCTCGCTCAAATCATGTTATTCTATACTAGTTTAATCACAGTGTAGTTAAAAGTTTTGAGTGTTTAATTTGAAAATGACAAACAAAGCTTTCTATTTGTAAACACCCATTTTTTAATTCTTGTGAATTTGACACAAGTGTGCTTCTGGCCACAGTCATTTAGGACATGATTATTAGTCAGGATGATTAACCAAGTTAGTCATATCAGAGTTGACTGAATTCTGCTACGTACTCCAATCTGTAGCAGGCAGAACTGAGTTGATGTGGTATCAGTTTGGTGTTTTGTTTTCTTCTGAGATGTCCCTCATGAGAGGTGCAGGGCTGGTGTTAGTCCTCACGGCGGTGAACATGCGGCAAGCTTCATCTGCTTACTAGTGAGGCAACTCACATGAGTCATAAAGCACATGACCACGTGTATGGTCAGGTGGTGCGGTGGGCCGGTTTCTCATTCACATCAAATTAAATCACAGCTGAGTCACGGAGGCCAGATGAAGTCTTTGTTAAAGGTCACTTTTAGTTGGGAAATCACTAAAAGTGTCCAAAAATAAGGTTAAATGTGCAATTGTGAAGCATATGAACATACGCTTCCCTTCAACAGTTTGGGGTTGGTAACATTTTTTTTTTATGTTTTTGAAAGACAATTCTTATGCTCACTAAAGCTACATTTATTTGATTAAAAATACAGTAAAATCTGTAAAATTGTGAAATATTATTACAATTTAAAATAACCATTTTCTATTGAAATATAACCTAAAATGTAATTTATTTCTGTGATCAACGCTGAATTTTCAGCATCATTAGTCTCCAGTCTTCAGTGTCAAATTATTTTAATATGCTAAAT